>WBNM01010839.1:260490-476348 GCA_013399055.1 Ramphastos sulfuratus | reverse complement strand
CTTCTTTCAAAGTTACTGTTTTTAGCTGTTACTCACAAGAATAACAGGTCAAAGTACCTCAGCCAAAGTAGCAGCTTTTAAATCAATTAAACTGCTACACCCCAAAAGGGCAGAAGGCTCTAAGTGGCCACATTTTAAAGATGAGTAAATATGAAGCAGAAAAATGACTCATCCAAAACCCACACTGAGTTGAGGGATTATAATACAAAAATTCCTGGAAGCGTGCCCTGAATTTAGTTTGTTTCACTGCTCTTCCAGATGCTCTGCCCTTAGCTGTCTATCCAAATTAAAGTCAAGTAATTTGGATTTTACTAAGGTCTCTCACCAAAATAAACCAAAACTATATATAGAAGGGCAAACCTTCACACATGGAACAAAATTCTAGTTTTATTTAAGTGTCTCCAGGATCAGGACCTCACTTGAGCCTTTGCAGAGGCAGAAATTTTGAGTAATATTTTTCTTGCCAATAGGCTGTGGGAGCAATGTTAGTGTTCTCACATGAAAACGCCTGGATGGGTGCCCAACAGCAATTCTGTGTCTGTTTTCCATCAAGTGCACTCTTAAAAAATATAAAATGAATGGTAATTTGATTATTTTTCGTAAGTATTGACAATTGTAATTAGTTTGCACAAGCTGGTTATACAACACATTAGACTTCAGCAATTCTCTAAGTGAACTTGATTCTCAGTTAGCAAATGCAATAACAGTTGCCATCCCAAACCCAAGACAGCACATGACTTATTTTTCTTCCCTGTCTGCAGATACTCGATGACCAATGTGGAAATTGTTCTTTTAGCATAGTGTGATGGGGACACGCGAGCAAAGGGCTACGTAAGGCTGCCGCTTTTGCCACTTTGCACGATTCGAGTGCTTTCAAGCTCCTGGTAGGTAACACTACAATACCTGTGATGGTTTGGGTCTCTGATGCGATGGTCCTGGCTGCTGTTTGTGCCTGCGTCGATGGCACCGTTTCTTCTGACACAAACTGGACCGTACTGGTGGCCCCAGCCGCTGCACTAGTGAGCTGGCAACCACTTTGCTTGTGCCCAACAAAGGCATCGAGGTTATTAAACTGCTGCTTGCAGATGCCACAGATGTGGATGTCGGGGGTGAGCTCCACCAGCACCGTGGTGCCGCCCGGAACTGTGGAAAACAGGAGCACGGTCAAGAGCTATCCCTGAGAAAACGGGCACGGGTGTAAACTGCTCAAGCTGACACAGTGACATCCCGCTGGCCAAAGGCAGCGACCGCGGGGCGGCCCGGCCCCGCCTGGAGCTGCGGGACCCCCCGGGGCGGGGCCGAGGGAAGGGGCCGCCCGTGCCCCCGTGCACGGTTCTCTGCAGGTTTCAGGGTCCCGTGGGGGGTCCCTCCCGCTGTGCCGCGCGGAGGTCACTCGCCCAGCGGCCGCGGCCTCGGCCTGGCCCCCCCGCGCTGGCCTGGGGCCGCCGCCCGGTGCCCCGCAAGCTCGCACCGCTTGCGCGCCCGCCGCGCTCACCCAGATTCCCGGGTTTCCCCCCAACCAGGTTCCCGGGCTCCGCTCCCGCGTGTTTCATGCGCTACTCAGGTTTCGGGGCCTCCCCAGGCCCCGGCTCAGCTCGGCTTCCATCGCTGCAGGCCCCGGAGCGCGCATACCCAGTGACGCGCAGCGGCACTTACACTGCACGGGGCCAGGGAAAGCCGGCGCCGCGCCCCCGCCACCGGGGTTCATGGCGGCCGCGAGCACCGCACACCGCCTCCGCCACCTGCACAGGGATTATTAGCGGCGAGGAATTGTTCCCCCACGCCTGTCGGCCGCCGAGCAAGGGCGGATGTGGAGGAGCCGAGCATGCTCAGTGGCAGCGGCGAGGCTGGGCTGCCCTCACCTACCGCCGGGCTGAGGACTGCAGCTACCGCAGCCTGCCTGCCATAGCACGGGAGACGCTGCCACTCGTTTCTGCGGCTCGCAGTAGCGGGCCTTTCGGGCAGGCCCCGTACAGCAACATCTCTGGCATGCCAAACCGATGTATTAAACCGTATCGCCGCAAACGCGAGGCTTGTGCCTTCCCTGAAGGCGGACTGCCTCTGGCGTGCCTTGCTGTGGAGCGGATGGCTGCCCTGGCCAGAGCTGAGGCAGCTGCTCTGCGCTGCCATGGAGTGGAAGCAGGGCTGAGACTTCCTCTCTGGTTTCTCCAGGAGATCTTAATCTTAAATTGGAGCTTTAGTTTGCCCAGCAGCGCTTGTGGAAGTTTGGCAATGAGTTAGGGCTGGCGCTGGGATTCAATCTCGGGGTAGCAGAAGTGAACAGTAGTCTCAGACTTTGACCTTTTGGGTTGTGTTACTAAGCCTTCACGTGCAGTCCTGCTTATTGTTAACTTAGTAATTATAACAGAGAACCAAACTGATTGCATGGGCATAATTAGCAGAGAGTCACTCATACATTCCAGCTCTTTCACACTTTCCTTTCCAAGACCTCGTTTGACAGGGTGTTTTGTCTTCAACAGGGAGTGTTACGGTTACTCCAAACTTTGAAGATCATGTCATCTATAGTTCCAAACAGGAGTCTAGTACCAAAGTTATTGGGAAGCCTCTCCATTGTTTAAGTGGGTTTCTGTATGTACACCTCAGTGTGCATTACAGGCAGATAGTGTTCCTCATGCATGGAGTTGGAGAAGATGCTTTCCTGTACAATGAAGCCCCTTTTTAGCGTGGACCGACACGTTTTGTGCCAAATGCATTTCATGCTTTGCAGCAACAAACAGGCTCAGCCGTTCTGCAGTGCCAGCTCGCTGAAAGTTAATGTTGCTTTGCCCTATATTAAAAATGCAGCTATTCGGGAAAGACCCACAGCATTATACATACACTGAGTAGAAAATGGAAATTTGGAAGTCAGATGACCTTTACTTTGGGTAGATGCCTTTTGCTACTTGAATTTCAGCAAGCTGTAAGATGCAAAAAAACTTCATTTGCATGTGGTCTGTAAAGACTTCTTGTTTGCCAGCTGAAGTCTCTGGCAAACACATTCCATCTACTTGCACTTTGCATCCAGTTCAGGCTCCTGCTACCTTCAGACTTGTGCTATGCACTGATATTTCTTCTGTACTCTGGGGAGTGCACAGTAGTGGCACGGAAGACACTTAAGTGGTGATACAGGAGTGAATCAGCTGCAGAGGGAGGAAGAAGGGCTAACGTAAGACCTGAAGGTCATATAACACAACCAAACAGGAAAACAAGCTATGAATTCTGCTTTCTCCTTGGGATTTTTTTTTTCCTGAATGCTTTTATAGCTGTGTAAATGTAACTGTGTATTAATAAATGCAGAATAGTTTGTGTATGCATTAAACATACCCAGAATCTCAGATGCCAGTTCATATTACACTTGAAGTTTTATTTTCCTGGGAAAGTAGTGTCTGCTTGACATTTCCGTTGACCTATTTTGCCAAAACAATATAGCACAGACATGGGATTATTAAGGGGCCAAGATAAGACACAAAAGGTGAGTCATAGTTCTGGCCTGTGAAACCTGCAAACTGTGATAGTATATCCTAGTGCTGGTCACAACAATCTGATTTATCTCACTTCTAGACCTTGGTTACATTTTAATCCAATGTTAGACTAAAAATTTAAGTATAATTAAAATAGTAGCAGAGAAGGAAAGCAAGTAACTTCCACACAACATGTACTGAATGGGTGAACATTACTACGAGTTTCAAAATGTCACTCAGAATGCCTCTCTCTCCTCCAAGACAATAAACTTTAGGGCATTTACATTGATTCTGGAAATCTAGATGGTTTTCTGTTAACATGGCTTATACAGCCAGTAACTGTAAAGCACAGCACAGAAATAAGAATATGGTTAGTGTTGATGAGACTGTTTTGGGAATATATCCAAAAGAAATTGAATCTTAAAGTAAGAGTAATCAACCTGAATCTGTTTTTTTTTCCAGAGTAGAGATAGAGCTGTAGAACTGAAAGCTGACTTTTAACTCATTTTGCTGTTTTTTCCAGAACACCGTGACCCATTTCCAAAGCTGACAGAGTGTCTGCCTGTCTGTCTATCCACCAATTATAGTTCCAGTCACAGGTGTACTTTGGAGTACAGCATAACTTATTTTTATCCAATTCTCCCTCCATCTAATGCCTTTTCATTAGAATAAAAGCCTGCTTGACTTGATTAGAAAAGAATAGGTGTTACGTTTTGTTAAAAGTGAAGTTTCTTTTATGCAAGGTCCTGTCATGACAGTTAGGCAAAGCTGCGTGCCCCCTTTTGACTGCCAGAACAAATACAGCAGGGCAAGAGTGTTGCAGCTGTACTCACTGATGTGCTTGCTCCTTCAGGCTGGGTGTCAGGGTAAGTGTTTAATTGAGACAGGGAGGGTTTGAGGTTGCACAACCGAGTCAGGTATGAATGGTTTCATGTCTGATGTGTTACCAGCTCCTTTAGACATGTTTGCTGCATTATTCAGTTGGACACTAGTAACAAGATGTGATAAATTAACTTACAGGAATTGATCCAGAGCTAACTGTGTTGCTGCAACTGGCATTGGAAAGAGGAATTCCCTCCACCCCTTCCATCATTCCTTCCAGTTGTCTTGCAAAAAGGGCTTGGTTAGTAAGAAACTGAACTGCTTAGTTCCTTGTGCTGACAGGGGAGGCAACTGGAGGCTGGAGGCAGCTGGAATGAAAGTGCTCAGTCTTGGACTGCTCTTGAATTGTTATTCCCATCTCTTGAAAAGGAGGTGAGGCGAGATTAGTACTTTTCATTGGGACATAGGAATCTCGGTAATGTCTGTGCTGGGAAATGTTTTCAGGTCCAGGCAGCTACGCAGGATTAAAAACAGAAAGAAAGGCACCTGCCTGAGAAAACCAGTAGCTTGCAGTGCAGGTGCCTGTGGTTCAAGTCCTTGGGCTCTTATAGCTTAAGGGGAAAAGTTGCTGTCAAATCACTCACTGGATTTTGTTTTGGTTTTGTTTTACATATATGCTTAAAAAAGTAAAAAAAAAAGTCAATAGTTATTTCAACCTGATGCAGAGCTTGATATACTTTAAAATGATTCATGCCTTTGGGATAACAACCACCTTCAGATCCACTGCTGTTTACAAGAATTCCTGACATATGATACTTTCAAATACAATCATGTGAGGACCTGTCTTTAAAAACATTGGACTCGCAGATATCGCCTCTTTGCATAAGACCTTTTGAGTGAAGCATTCTCAGTATGTGCATAGCATGGCTTGCAGAGATACTGGTTATCAAGTGCATATTTACAGTGAAAGCTCTTCCAGCCTGGCACTACTCACTGCTTGGGGTTTCAGCAGTACTTGGCCTGATAAAGGCTTGATTCTGACATTGGCGTGAACGTTGAAAACACCATTATTATCTTATTAATAACTAATAAGACTTACAGATCAGGACTTTATTGAACGATGTTCTGGACAGAGAGTTTTCATTTTACTGGATGAGGATTGATGTCTGAGAGTGTAATACCATACTGAGCACTTGAGTCATCGAACAGAGCTCTGCTGAGATCACACTTGACACTATTTCCAGCCTTTAAGGCATAAATCAGTATGCATGTGTAATCTTTGTCACCCTTAACCTGACTGAAATGAAAATACTGCAGTGCTTCAGGCTCCCTACAAGTGCAGTGCAAGCAAACAAGGCCCAGAAAAGACAAATGTCAATCATGAGAGAGAAAGAAGAAAAAAATCAGAGGCATAAAAAAGTCAAGCCTCATCAGAGCCTCGGAGACAGGCATTCCCAGGCACTGCGTTGGACAGCTGTGGCCTCAGTGCTTTCCTGGAGACAGACATTTATGTACAACAAGAAACGTGTAGACTTTAACCTTCATGTGGAGCTTCCATCCACTCCCCCCTGTCATCTGAGATCACACGGGGGCAGCGTATCCTTCCTTGCAAGCAGAGAGAAAAAAAACCCAACCAAATCTATTGAAGTACTGGGAAAAGAGTCCTCACTTGAGCTAGACAGGAGTACAAACCCTGACACACAGAAAGCCCTTTAAATTATTACACTGTTGTTTCATTTGCCTTTCATATTGGATGCAGGAGGATAGGTTTAAAAGAGAAAAGAAGTAATGAAAAATAGAGGTATGAAAGTATAAATGAAGCAGAACATGGATCAGACATGAAAAAATCCCCGAGCCAGCAGTATTGCAAGAAAAAGAATATTAACTTGGTTGTAAGGTAGTGGTCAAGTTGGTGGTTCTGAGCTTACCTCATAAAGGCCCTGGTGTGAAAACATCCCAGTGAGATTGGAACAGGGGACAGACAAAAAAGAAGTGTAAGCAGCAGTTAAACATTTCAGACATTGAAGATGGAGACAATTGAATGGTGGGCTTAGAGGAAAAAACCCAGCCAATTAAAATTACCTGAAGATTCAAAACCTAATTTTTAGCATTTTGTAATTATATTGATAGATAATGACATACACAGCAACATGAATGCACTGAGCTCAGATTAATTATGTTAAAATAATAGGTAATCTGTCTCTGTGTTGATAACATGTAATTATGATGATGTTTTTCAAATGTTTTAAAATAATGTCACTTCATAATGCAAGGTAGGGATTTTGCTGTTTAATGTATTTGCTGTTTATACAATATTTTCAATGTCATTGCTTTCCTCTACAANTTTCTTTCTTTCTTTTTTTTTTCAAGTCTGTTATCTGCAATTCACTTACTTGTTTTCATACTGCTTCTCTGCCATACCTTCCCTTCCTTCCTGTACCTCTTATCTCTCTGCATTTCTGTTTCNTTCTGAGCTTACCTCATAAAGGCCCTGGTGTGAAAACATCCCAGTGAGATTGGAACAGGGGACAGACAAAAAAGAAGTGTAAGCAGCAGTTAAACATTTCAGACATTGAAGATGGAGACAATTGAATGGTGGGCTTAGAGGAAAAAACCCAGCCAATTAAAATTACCTGAAGATTCAAAACCTAATTTTTAGCATTTTGTAATTATATTGATAGATAATGACATACACAGCAACATGAATGCACTGAGCTCAGATTAATTATGTTAAAATAATAGGTAATCTGTCTCTGTGTTGATAACATGTAATTATGATGATGTTTTTCAAATGTTTTAAAATAATGTCACTTCATAATGCAAGGTAGGGATTTTGCTGTTTAATGTATTTGCTGTTTATACAATATTTTCAATGTCATTGCTTTCCTCTACAATAAATAAAGTTTAAATAATCAGTACCTTAAGATGTTTCTTACTGCTGTATGAGCTGTAAAGTAACTCAATATGAAAATATTATTCACTGAAATAGCACATTGACAACTGTGATTAAACCTCAGATGAATACTGCAACAAAATAGAAATGTATTTTGATGCTGGGATGCCTAATTATTCATTGTCAGGAAGCAGACCTAAATCCACACAGGGGAAATTTTCAGGGGTTTATGGGGTTAACTCTGCAACTATGCTTCACTGTCTTTCACACGATGGAAAACACACAGTTATGATTAGAAAAGTTAGCCTTATTGTTTCAGGATTGAAATCAGTTTCTCAGGGAATTTCTGATTATCTGCAGTTGCTCCTCAGCATAACTTGTCCCATACCTGATGTCTGACAGCCTTGGCTGGCTCAGTCTCCTCGCTCTTTACTGCCTGCCAGGATGGAGGTGCAGCGTAGGGTACCTGAGAATGAGTAACCAGTTGCATCCACCTGAGCTTTCCATTTCTGTTCTGCTGCAGCCTGGAGAGACCTGGGGCTTTGGGCATGAAAATGCTTGTTCAGATACCAGGCTCTCAATATCCTTAGGAAAAAATGTTTTATGCTGCTTTTTCTGCTGAGTGTTGTGTGGACTTCAGATTTTTGCTGAATTTGAGTATCCCTAAAGTATTCTGAAATAGTTGGATTCTTTTAAGCTGTAATCTTTCTGTTCTTTCTTTCTTTCTTTTTTTTTTCTTTTTTTCTTCTTCTCTTTTCTTTTTTTTTTTTCTTCTTTTTCCCCCCCCCCCCCCCAAATGCAAATTGACTGCTATCATTTGAACAAACTTTAAAAACAAACTTAGGTTATTATGATGATGAATATGTCACACTTGAAAATAAACTAGTTAATTTGTGGAATATATTTCAGCGCATTTTGTATAAATATAAATGTACAGTAAAACTCCACTGGGATAAACATGATAACAAATAAATGCTGGATCTGAGATTGTACAGCTCCAGTCTAATATTTAGTCATTTTTATTATTATATTTGGGTTAAAAATGGAAAGCAAGACCAGCAGAGGGACTCCCTTGATACTCTGTGGAGTTTTGCCTGCTCCCTAGCAGGGCATAGAGGTAATTTTATTCTAGAAGCTTTTGAATGCTTTACAAGTAATAGAAACCAAGTGGGAAAAGCATATTCCATATTTTAGTTCTGACATTCTCATAGAAAAGAATATATAAAAAAAAATTAAAGATTCAAAATACTTGCCTGTGATTCAGTACCTAAAGACTTTCTGGTGTTTTTCAGAATTCCCTAGAGACCTATAAATGCTTCTGAGCTAGAAGTACCCATTGTAGCTATAGTCACTTATGCCACTTTATCAAACTAACGAGCCATTGAGTGATGCTAATCCCAGGTTCAACTCTACCGGGGAGGGAAAGTAGAAAACAAAACTGAAATTTAGACAGAATGGAATTCCTAAGAGTCAGGACAAGTAGAATTTATTAATTCATATACTCTAAGCTTACAAAAAAATAATCTTCTTCCTACAGTTTTTCTCTATAAATCTTAGCATCTTTCACAAAGCCTGTGCATACAGAAAAGACTGCAGAATCCCAGTACAGGCAATGCCTATCAATTTGCCCCAAACCCACCTTCACTGGGTTTCTTCTTCATGCTGCTATGGTTTCTGCAAATGTCCATAAAAGAGGAATGTTGTGCTGCTAGATGATAGTAAGAAGGACTTCTGCTTGTATCTTGGCTCTTAGTGATCAAACCTCTCCAACTTTTAAATTAAAAGATTTCTTCAGCGAGATTAGCCGATGGTAGATTAAAAAGAAAATTCCTTTTGTATTGTGTAATTATACATCAGTTATTAAATATCACATCGTGGGCATTGGAACTAAAGCTCCTGATGACTGCAAGTTTTTCTTACAAGAAAAGTCCTGTTCTGAGTTTAGTGGGATTATTGAAGCAAGCAAGAGTTGAGTTTCTGTGCTATTGTAGATTACATTTGATACTGGTAGAATGATAAATAACATATATTAGACACTTTCTTTGTGTCTAATTTTAATAAACTCAGCCATGACACAGAGAGGAAATAGGACTCCAAGTCTTTGTCAGAAATGGTGTGCAAAGAACTCTGCATTTGAACTGTGTAAACATACTGCTACTATACAGTGCCTTGGAGGACATTCCAACGAGAAAATTCTATATACTGATCTCTAATTGTCGAAGTATTAAGCTTGGTCAATCCTGCTGTAAAAGAATAACAAGGTATTTTGTTCTTGCACCACAACTTAATGCTACTATTCTTGAACTCATTGCACAAGAAGAGAAATAACAAAAATCAGAATCCCACCGAAAGAAGGCTTTAGCTTTTTGTTCATGTCACAAGGTGTTGGTACTTGTTTTTTTTCCCAGGCACTGAAGAGATCATGAAAGGTGTAACAAACATGAGGGGGTAGCACCTTAAGCTCCTTTAAACTAACATCTGCATGCGAAAAGCACAGCTAGGGAGATACTCTATGAACTTCAGCTGATACCTATTTTCATTTTACAATTAAATCTTTATCATGGTACTATTCCCCATCGTCATATGTGTTTGCTTTCCAGGAATGCTGTAACAAATTAATTCCTCTATTATCAGGCTTCATGAGTTTCAGAGAGTGTGGCAGCGTAGTCATTGAAAGCAAATTTTAAATTTGCATTGAAAACGTGAATTTAAGAATTAAATTTATTCAGTAGAAATATAAGATCATTTTCCTGGAGAAGGCAGAATATCAAATGCATAAAATTTGCTGCTAAAGAAATACAGAATAAAGCATAGTTCTACAAACTATTTTCTGAATATACATAGTGGGAAAAAATAAAAAAGGATCTTTTAATGATAAACTCAGAAATAAGAATTATCTGTTGGATAGAAGAAATTATGAACCCAGATCTTCTAAGTGAACTGCCTGAAAGATCTTGCAGTAATATAAAACTGCAATGAAAATGAACCTTTCAAATTGTCTCTCTGGTTGGTGTTTTTTTTTTTTTCCTTCCCTTGATTTGATAGAATACAAAGAGAAATTTAAAAGTAGAGGAATAATTGCTCTGTTTTTCTTGGAAAATGGAATGTGAAACATTATCTCCAGCATCTTACCTTCTCTCCTTTTCTCCTTTAGGACCAGCATAGCTCTCAAGACTTGCTGCAGGATGTCTTTCTGCAGATGCAGGGTGTTGGTGTCCAGGAGAGGGTGCTCTTCGGTTGTACTTGGGGGGTTTTTCTGTTTATACAGAACGACTGGTACAACTGAGTATACTTTGAAATCTCTTTCCACACATTATTTTCTTTTAGGCTCATTAGTGAGAAATTCCATTTTAAATAGCACAGCCTAGCTCTGAAAACTTCAATGCCAGCATAAACTCTTGCTCAGCTATATTAAGCAGAATGCCTAACAAGTTTAAATTCCAAAGGTCCTTTGTGTCTCTTGACTAGTTGCTACCTGTATCTTACAATATAAAGGTAACTTCAGGTAATACAGTGGCTGTTCCCTGGGGTTTTTGTATAATTGTCAGGAAAATGAGATGCACATCTTGCAAGGATACTTCTGTAATGCTCACAAAGGAAAAAACAATCTCTGAAAAAAAACCCAAACAGGTAATCAAAACACATTGCACATTAGAATTAGTAGGTTTGCAATTTCAAATAACATGACTCATTATCTAATTAAGAATCTTCCCCTCCTTGGAGATGAACATGTTTACCTGGGTTTTGCATGTAAAGGAAAACAAGTAAAAGGGGACTTGGCAGTGGGAGTGAGGCTGGAGGCAAATGTCCTCCTTCAGATCCAGTTGCCCAGAGACATTGCCATTTTCAGGCTCTTTTCACCCTTTCCCATGTGGGCATTTCTACCTCCACCACTTACAATAGGGCAGTCGTAAATGCTCCCTACTGTGTTTCAGTTCGTGTGTTTGTGCAAATCATATTTGTACACTTGATTTATTTTAGGTGGAAGGGGTTGGGAAACACCCAGCCAGCTCTGCTGAAGGGCTTGAAGGCTGTAGTGAGTCCAGGATAGCTGCTCCGTGATAGCCTTTCTACAAACATCGCTGTTTCAAAGTGCTTTTGCTTACACTCTCACAGCTGCAGCCTAGATTTATAAAAGGACTATCAGACACACACCAGCTTATGCTATCCTGTAGTAATTATTTAATAATGGGTCCTTAAGGAGATTAAGGTCTGCCCTGGGTTTGTGGTACACAGTTCCAGCCTCATTTTAATTGCTGGGGAAGGAAATAACTTACCTCTTCCAGAATCACACCTGCTCATCCAGCTCATTCTCTGTATTCTCAGATGGGCATTCAGTTCTAGGCGAGATTTGTCCTGTGTGCTGGGTCAGCTTAAAGCTTACATACTTACATTGTACTTTCAGTCATGCTGAAATTCAAAAAGAACTTGATGCCTGCAACTATTTGTTACTAAAACCCCTTCATCTTAAACATCTTCTATCTGCAGTTAGTAACAATAAACATCTACTGTCCACCCTGTGAGGAGTATTGTTTTCACAGCATCACAGCATAAGCAAGGTTGGAAGAGACCTCAAAGATCATCAAGTCCAACCCATTACCACAGACCTCAAGACTAGAGGTCTTCTTCAGACTAGAGGTTTTCTTCAGAAAGCCTGGGCAGCAGGCTTAAATTTGTAATTGTTACTGAATTAGATTGAGCAACTTCTGTGGGCTACTTATTTAATGGTATCAAAGCTGTGTTTCATAAGCCATGCACACATACATCTAAGAATAAGATGGTTGGTTGCCTTTTACATTTTGAGGAAAAAAAATGCAGATTTTTCTAGCTGATGTTCTTTGAAAATCAGCAGAATTATGTGTGGAGTATTTCAGGCAGAAGCAATCAACATTTCCTGGAATTTATGAGAGAAGGCAGCTTTGTGTGAGGTTCACATCAGTAATGTCTCCTATTTATGTTCAACAAAACCTGAACTTGTACACGTTGTGGTGCCTTTGCTTCTCAGTTTATGCTGCAGCTGTTCTGTGCAGTAGGTAAAACAAAAGGTTTTAATTATAACTGACATTGCTGCACCTTGTGCTGCTTGTGACAATCCTGTTGAAAAGTACCCTGAGAAGTGTGGAAGCCCACTGTAAGAGTCTGCCCTCCTATTTGTATCACAGCATTAATGTGCTTCTCAATCTGGCAAGTGAAAACATCCTTTGGATTTTCTTTTTTAACAGAAAATTACTTTTCTGACAAAAGTCACTGTGCAAAGCGTGCAAACAAGTATTTTTTTTTTATTATGAATTTTGACCAAAGATTGAAGGAAAAAGAAGTTAGTACTTTTGAAATTATCTGCAAACCAGGAACATTCTCCATCACTTCCCAGTGAAGCATTTCCAGCTTTTCAAGGAAAAATAAAACAGCTTCACAGATTTAACTCTTCCAATTAAAAATCAATTTTTCTCAGAAAGTATTCTGATTAGTTTTAATGAGAGGTAAGCAATCGTAAATGACATCCTGTGTCTACAAATTATGCATTTGGGTTCAGAGCTGCCCTGCAGCCTCCATTTAACACCAGAAGGACCTGGTTCACAATCTTGTTTTGTACCACTTTGACATTTCAAGGATTCACAGGAGCCGGTTTACTGCAGGGCAATGCCCATTAACCCTGCCTGGCAGGGCACGTGAATTCTCAATTACATGATGCAGCGTGCCCTCTCCCCATCTGCCTTTCCAGTTAAAGCTTTGCTGTTTTGTTATAAAGGAATTAAAATATTTACAGGCAACCACTACATGCTGTAACTGTGCAGAGTCACTGCTGTGGTTTTATGTCCTGTTGTTGTGTCCGCAGCGTTGGGAATTTGCTGTGCAAAAGGGAGTCTAGTGAGGGACCCAGCAATCTTCAGCTGTAACAATGTCCCATGTGGACTTCATTAGCCTATAATTTCCTAATGTATGTCAGAGATGAAGCTTAAATGATCCTAAATTGTGGGGAAGAAAGCATGGCTTAAAACTACATTTTCTTGCCAACTCATTTTGTGCACTCAGCCACTAAAAAAAAAAATTCTATTCCTGATTACATTATTTCTAATTGTAAATATAATTATGACTGCATAAACTGAGCCATTGAGGCATGCATTTAATTCTGAAACCTGAAGTCAAATTCCTACCAACATATTACAGTGAAAAGTTAAATAGAACTTCTGTATCTTCCATAATTCTGGTAATGATATTTTTTAATTTTTTTTTAAACTGCTGCTCAAAAGTGTTCTCAAAAAGCAACAAAATTCAGAGAAGGAAAACATATCAACAATGACTTAATAAGCACAAATTTGCCAACTATAGGGGAGATACTGGACACAATGGTGAGTGGACAAGGTCTGGCTGAAGATGGGGCACCAGCCTGTGGCTGCAGCCAATAGCAAACATAATGAACATTTTGGTATGGTTTTGTCCTCTTCATTGTACAAGCAGAAACAGAAAGGCAGAATGGCAGAGAGGAAGAAAGAATGAGATGCCTAAAGAGATTAAAGAGCAATTTCACATTTACTTTCTATTTCCCCCCCCCTCCCCCCCTTTAAAATTGAATATTCAACTGCCAAAAGTTCTTAAAGTCTGCCGTGTTTTCCCCCTCCCGCCAAATCTCACCAGTCTGGAAACAGCATCGTAATCTGGAAGGCACATAAGGAAGCATGGAAGTTCCACAGATGCTTGATCAATCCTTAACCTAAAGACATTGTTTAGTCTGCAGCTGCCACACCATGCTGCATGGTATGAGCACCCGAATGATTTCTGTGTATTGTTCAGAGATCCCTTGGAATCTCTGGGATAAATAGCACAAGAGAAGCTCAGGGAGGTTTTTCATGTTAAATGAGAATTCAAACAAAGCAGCCACTCTTCACAGATCGAGTGCATAACTGATGAAGAGAGGAAAAAATAGAGTGTTGACCATCACTATTACCACTTCATTACATGTTATTTATCTTACATGAGCATTTGGTGGCATCAAGCAGCATCCATGGCTTCACTGTACAAGGTGCTGAACGAATACAAGAGACAGTCTGTCTCCTAAAAACCCTTGCAAAATAACTGTAAGATGGCAAACAACTAAGACCATATGGACATGTAAAGCAATAGTAGGAAGCAGGAATCAGCACAGCAGTTCAGCATGACATGAGTTTTGATCTGCTTATGAGTTGAATGGATTCAGGCTACAGTTGATAAGCTTATCTTGAAGTAAGACAGAAGTTCAGCTGCTGAAATTCCTACCGTTTCACTGTCATTATACAGCTGAAAGTCAAGAACTGTCAAATTACATGAATAATATCTATCCATATTTAATACAGCGAACTGTTGACAATTGCCTCTCATCCTTCCCTTCAGTGCATGAGCCCCCTCAAAACAGTTAGGAATGATCAGACTGAATATAGGCAAATCTGTGGCCACATAACTGTGCTCCAGATAAGAAACTCACTGTGTCTAAAATGGAGAAAAAGAGGAGATAGCAGCAAACACAAAAACCTAGAGAGATAATTCTTCCTGGACCACAGCAAGGAAAAATGCTGGAGATTGTGCTGACGCCACTGATGTTACAAATTCTACGAGGCTAAGGATAATGCAGACTAGACTTTTTTTTCCCCTCCCCATTTAGAAACAATCACATTATATCTTCTTATAAGATATGAGAAAGATTGTTATCTCGCATAATGAAAACCAAATGACAGGCAGATAAACTTAGTAGCTGTTTATAAAGTCTTGTACAGTATTCTCAATGGTATACAGATAAGGAAATCACATAATTGAAATGGCTACAAACAGCATTAAAAAAGCATATAAGAAGAAAATAAGGAGATCAAATGCCGAAGGCAGACAAATTTCAGATTACTGATGCAGACGTTTCTTAAGGCAGCTTGGTTTCTCGTGGGAGTTGAGCACCTACTTTTCCTCTAGGCATGTGTTGTCTGACCTCCCAGTCCCATTGTCCTCCTTCAGTGAACCCTCCCATCATCCTTGCCCTTCAGAGGACTCTGAGCCTCACCAATGTAGCTTCTGCAACAACCCCCAGATTTGCCTTTTATTTTAAACTCTTTGCCCTTTAATATCTTCCCAGATATCTTTGCTCGAACATCTTCAGAAAGAGTAAATTAGAGGCATTGGGAGCTGCTTACTGTTTTCTTCAGAAATCTGAGAAATTCAAGCCCTTTCTTGTCTGAGTAAACAGCAGTGTAGTTTCTTAGCTTCCTCAAGTACAGAAATATCAGGGAAACATTTTTAATTGTGGGTAGAACAGCAGCATAAGAGTTTCTGCTTTGAGGCAGATTTCAACTGAAAATGCATTGTTAACATTTGCTGGAGTTCTCAGACCTCAGAGTCTATATTGTGTACTCCACTGCAGCATCTCAAAGGAGTCGGAATTCAGGTCAAAGTGGAAGTCCTTACACTGCAATAATCTTCTCTAATGAGAGGAGAAAAAAATAATTCAGCTGGACAAATGAGCTAAAATCAGGAGAATCTTGAACAAACATCTCAAGCATTAATAATTTATATAGAAAGAAGAAGAAAGTCATCAAAATAATTGAGCAATTGCAGACAAATGCCACAATGCCTTGTATTGCCAAAACCTCATCATTGGAAATGTATACGTCTGATTTCCAGGTTTATTAATGAAACAAAAAGGCATCTACAATGGATAAATAATACATCATATGGAATTCACACAGTCTATTTATAATAGAGATCAGTGACACCTATCAACTCATATTAAATCACATCATGCATATTTTGCCTAGTCTGCACTTTGTCAATCTCTGCTTCCTATTTCATTGCTGTAGTAGCTACAGTTAAGGAAAAAAGTAACGCACAGACCAGTTGAAAGAAGTAATTAAAAAAGATCCCTGAAAGAATGTTTAAAAGAACAGCAAAGATCAGCCATATTTCTCTGCTTAATGGCAACAGTGCTGTGCCACCTTTTACTTTTTACAGACACGTAAGAAATGAGTTCTGATGTTAAGCTGTGCAGCAGGTATTTAGCTTGCAGACTGGCAAAGCGTAATGAAGGTCACACAATGCAAGATCACATAGTGAGTCAATGTCAATTTTGGGACTAGGATTGGGGTGTCCAACCTTCTGAGCTGTAAAACTGACTTACCTTCCATCCCTGACCAGTGTACTGGTGAAAAAGTCATGGGATGAAGTGGGTTCTTTGAAAAAGAAGTTAATTTTTGAGTTCTTACAAACATCACCATTAAAACATAACTTTGGGTTTAGAGACATCCTTTAAAACCAGCATAAATAAGTTATTTTGCAGAGGAATTATTTACCATAAGAAGAGATAGAAATTTATAAATCAGTTCAGAGATCTGTAGGGAAAATGTTCTTAGTTACATCATCAAAAATGGGGGCTAAAGAAGCTAAAAAACCTGGATTTTGCATGCAGCTTTTAAAATATAATTAGTGATCTAACATAAATAGACGTCACTGGCTGTAGTAATGTCTGTGGCAAATAAATAACAGTTGAACACAATAAAACTCCCTGTAATGTACTCCGTTGTAATATTGATGGCAGCATATGGCAAACATCTGACAGCTGTTAAACAGATGTGGCAATTAGCAAACCTTATGGTCATGCTGTTAAGATTATTATACAACACGTTCTCCAGTAAAATTAGATGACTTCCTCCTTTCTGTAGCTTTACACATGTGGAGTGCAAGTCTAATGTCCCATTTAGGCAATATTGTTAGCTAATGTCTCCTAACCCATATTTTTTTAGTTGATGCCTCATAGAAGATTTAGAGAAATCCAGAATTTAAACAAGAACAATATCAATTCAGCTGTGTAGCAGATACTTCAATTATAATAGCTAATGGACAAATTGAGAGATAAAAAGACTTTTCTATCATGTTGAAATTCAATGAACAGTTTTCAATTAGGCTCTGAGTATAAAAGGGAAAAAAGAAAGATACTTTTCCTTGATGTTAACATTGCGGGAAAAGATGAGAGTAACTTCGCTTTTTCATTATACAGAAGAGGTGCATATAATGATGCATATTTAAATTATAAATCAGGTCACTATCTGCCAAATGAAAGCAATATCAATTAGAGCTAGGGTGGATCAGGCTTTAAAACTCCTTATATTTAATGACAAAAGTATGACTGTTACCCTCACCCAGCCAACAAAGGGATAATTTAAGGCAGTAAGAAATCAAAGAGTGATGTCACAAAAATAAGCCCTCACAGCTTTTTGGGTAGTATTATTATAATTAATAGACTTCCAATGACTTTTTTTTTTTTTTCCCCCTGTTATGGGCTTTCACAAAAGCATTTATTGCAGGCATAAAATATAAAACTCTAAAGAGTGGGTTTGACTGAGGTTGACTTGAGGGTCCTTAGCCTTTCTACTACAGTAATTCCTGTAAAATAATAGTTTCATTTATAGGCTCAATTTATAACGTTGAATTTATGCCAGTTCATCTGATATCAATCATGATAATAGCATGATCTATTGTATGTCACTTGTGCTAATGCAAATTAAATATCATTACATTACAAAAAAGCCCTATGTTAAAATAACATTAAGTGTGTAACTTTAACCAGAAGAATTAAGGATGAATTAGCAGTTTGGGGTGAGCGTATATACAGATAATAAATGTAAAACCAGGCCTATCTTGTATGTAAAATTATATACATGCTGAAAAAAGAAAAGCTAAGCAAAATACAAAATTGATTAGCAAGATTTGCAGTGATTTTTTTCCCCCCTTCATTGTAGTTAAGGTCGAGTAGCAAGCAGTTCATTATCCTCCTTTCTAACCGTTGTGGTTTTCAGCCTCCTTCTTTGACACATGAGTATTAGGAATCAGGTTTAAAAAAACCCTTCAGATCTGCAAATACAGTCCTATGAATACTCCTATGTCTTTGTAAATTACATACTTACACACTTGGCTTTGTATATATGCATTTGGGTATAAAACTAACTAATTCACATGTCAGTTAAACTTATTTATAAGTACAGTTAGATAATGTAGTTCTGAGATTAAAGTGCAGCAAAAGATTTTTTTTAACAAATTGTTAAAAAAAAAAAAAAGAAGTATTCCTTTTGCTATTTTTAAGACTGAGAGTCACTGAAGTCTGTGTTCATTCTTACCTGGAGAAGTGGTAGGACACCCTATCTAGATTAAGACACATTTCCATGCATAATTGCAGGTTTTTTTCCCCACATAAAATTAGGGAATATCGAAAATACTTGTGAAAACCTTCATGCTAAAAATTGTATGCAGTTTTAGGCCAATTAAGTGTTTAATCAACTGTGTTTCTGAATGTCAGACATTGTTTACAGAGTTTAAATCACCAAGCATGGGTCGTTTGCATTCACTTCTCAAAGTGAGGAGCGATATCGCTTTGCTTGCAAATGTTGTTTGTGAATTCTCCTGGCCTTGGAAGTTCTGCAGATCCTCTTGGTTATAAATTAGACATGGGGACTTTTTTTCAAAAGGTACTTGCAATGATAAAATCTTACCCATCCTATTACAGCAGGATCTGTGGCACCCAGTTCTGTGGTGCCAGTAAAGCTCCTGCAGACTTTATTTTTTATCACCATGCAATGGCTGTAGATACCTCCCTATTACTATAATGACTGAACATTTTTAAGTCATCAGCATACCCACTTGTTTTTTGATGGTTATGAAAACATCAGAAAATGCTATTGCTTTCCTTTACTGATAGGGAAGTAAAGCCCAGAGGAGCCCAAGTCATGCAGAAAGTGACTTCAGAAAGGAAGAACAATCACAGAATTAACCAGGTTGGAAAAGACCTTTTAGATCATTAAGTCCAACCTAACACCATCTAATTGACTAAACCATGGCACTAAGTGGCACATCCAGTCTTTTTTTGAACACTTCCAGGGATGGTGATCCCACCACCTCCTTGAACAGCCCATTCCAATGGCCAATCACTATTTCTGTGAAGAATTTTTTTCCTAACATCCAGCCTAAACTCTGAACCGATGAACCTCCTGAATCCCCAGCTAATGCTGCATTCCTCTCCCATTTCTGAGAACCTTATTGGGGGGAAAAAAAAAAAAAAAGAAGAAGAAAGAAAAGTCTTGGCTGCTCCAGTGAAGCTGAGATTGGCTCATGTTTTAATGTGTTACCTTTCTCTCCTTCCTGAAACCTGGAAAGAAGGAAATGTGAAACAAAGTCCTTGCAGTATGTTCTCTTGCACTTGATATTTCAGTTCAGCATCTCTGGGCAATAGTTTTTTCCCATTGACCAAGTTTTGTATAATTAACTGACTCCTTATGGGTGTATAGAGGAAACTACAGAGATCAAACCTAGCAACAGGCTTTGCACATCCTCTGTTACCCAACAGATTGCTTTCCAAAGGCACATTCATTATTTCACATTTTCCCCCCTTCAAATGGCGGCACCGCTTGTTTCAGCAGCAGAACTGACACTCTTCACCGTTCATCGCTACAGATGTTAGAGGGATTCTTTAATGTTGGAAGGAAACACAAACCTCCTAATGGAGATCTTGGCAGCTAAGTGAAAGGAAAATAGAGTGTTTTAAAATATATTTATAGGTCTTTTAACATATATATGCTGTGACAGTGATTTGGTAGTTTAAAAAGTCTATTATTATATTTGTTTTAAAATCTCTGTTTATGGAGTCTCTTTTGTTACCTACTTTCTGGATTAAAATGCTGGGCTTTCAATTGCATTTGAACAAACTTCAGCCTACTTAGATGTACATTTTGAAAACTGTCTCCAAAGTTAAACTCATTGCTTGTGCTGCATTTAACTCTTTGCCACGAGATGAAGCCAAGTGTTCAACAGCTTTCAAACAGGTCTCAGATGTTCATCTACATTTATAGATGAGTAATTTTAACTCTGTCTGTCCATGACATAACAACTGTTCAAATGATAAGGCAACCAGTAAATGATACCCACATGTACTCTTGCACTTGATTCTATACATCTGCTTAACTTCAAAAATAGATTCATTGACTAGTTTGGATTGGAAGGGACCTTAAAGATTCCAACTCCCCTGTCACAGGCAGGGATGCTATCCACTAGACCAGACTGCTAAAAGCCTCATCCGACCTGGCCTTGAGCATCTCCAGGGAGGGGGCATCCACAACCTCCCTGGGCAGCCTGTTCCAGTGTCTCACCACCCTCACTGTAAAGAATTTTTTTCCTGATCTCCAGTCTAAATCTACCCTTGTCAAGCTCAAAGCGATTGCCACTTGACCTGTCACTTCAAACTCTCGTAAAGAGTCCCTTCCCGGCTTTCTCGTAGGCCTGTTTCAGGTACTGGAAGGCTGCTTTAAGCTCTCCCTGGAGCCTTCTTTTCTCCAGGCTGAACGGCCCCAGCTCTCTCAGCCTATCCCTACAGGGGAGGTGCTCCAGCCCTGTGTTCATCTTTGTGACCCTCCTCCAGACCTGCTCCATCAGCTCGATGTCTCTCATGCTGGGGACACAGCACTCCAGGTGGCTTCTCATGAGAGCAGAGGGGGAGAATCACCTCACTTGTCCTGCCAGTCACACTTCTTTTGATGCAACCCAGGATAAAGAAGTGAACAAATCTCTGTTCACATTATAGAAGTGCAAACGTGAAGTATCTGTCAGGGTGGGATTACAGTCATGAAAAAAATTTTTCTCCTGTTTCTGCCCAATGCAAGAAGCTTCTTACTATATGATAACAGAATAAACCACTTGCAAGGTTTTTCTTGTGGCTTTCCCTCTAACATCAAGTATTGGCTGGTGTCAGGAGCAAGAAGTGAACAATGCATCTGGTTCCAGGTGGAAATTCTTCTGTGGTAACATACCAAAGTGATACCTTAGAAAAGGCAGAGTTTCTGAGGTGGCTTCACTTTCCAGAGGAGGCTGACACACTGAATCAAACACTTCTAAATGCTGCCTGGATTTTCCATGAATTATTCAGTCTGCAAATAATTTATTAGGTGAATTTAACCCCCTTTTTCTGTTCATAGATTGCCCCTGAGCATTTTTTACTTTTCTCTTTGAAATTATTAAGTACTTTTTATGAATAATTTTTAGGACCAGACTCTCCACAATGCTAGACTCTTCAGATCTGCCTGATGCTGCATGTGAGGGGTCTCTGTGCTGCTGTAGAGGTGTGACAGGCCTGGAGTTTTGCTTTTTACTTGTAAACCTCAAGAAAGGGTGAGGAGACATGGCAGAGCTTCATCATACCTAGTTCTGTTCCATAGGCTACCCTTCAATAATGTGAAACTCGCAAGAGGATCCAGCAGCAGAGGCAGAAGTGATTCTGACTTGTGACCCACTGGTCGAGCACCTTCAGCTCACTGCAGAGGAGCCCTGGGAATGCTGCCTTAAGTCTCCAAGTCAGTGCACACAGCTCACTAAATGTATTTGACCTGAAATATTATCAGAAGGCATCCTTTGCAGCAACATCCTCGAAATGCCGCATTGCTGTAAATAAAAATTAGGACTTAAGGTACTGAAACTGCCACAAAACTTGGCAGTAGCCATCTGACAGGGCTCATTTTCCTATCTGACAAGAGGATCAAGAGTGTGTCTCTAAGTAGTCGATAGACAGCTCAGAGGTAGCAGCAAATGAGTAACTGTCCAAAATTCTTAGGGAGGTCATAGATACATATTTCCTCAGGTTTCGTGTTTGGTTGGTAGAAGCAGCAAATGCACTCACAACTAATTCCATTCATTGGGAAATAAGAACAGAGAGAAGATGGAATGGAAAAGAGCAGCATCAAAAGTGCCAGCACCAGAAGAGATAAAACCAAATCAGTATTCAAATTACATGCATGTCTCAATTTTGCTTTGTTATTGTGTCACTATTTTGAAAAGCCCAAATTATGCTCATAAAAACTTAAGCTATCCATACATATGTATGAAAGTATTCAGCTTCAGCAGAGTTGAGACAGACAAATCTGGTAGTAGGTTTCTTTTCAGGTTGTGAGCAGCAAATAATAATCAAATGTAGTTGAGTTGTGTGAGATATTGGAGTCCTAGAACCACCTCCTTTGTCTTGTTCTTCTCCAAGAGACAAGGAAGTGTATGAACATATTTTGCTGTCCCAGTCAGGGACAGTGAAGACAGTAGGACATTGTGATTGAATTTGGTGCATGGGACCAATTTTTTTGTTAATATCCTGTTAAAATGCTTGCCCACAGTGCCTAACACACGCTCCTTGGGAGTTAGAAGGTGGAGTAGCTCATGCAGGATGGCTTTGACAAAAGCAAAATTACATAGATGTTGCATCATAAAGTTATAATGGGTATTTTGTAAGGACGTGGGTTGGACTTGATGATCTTTGAGGTCTCTTCCAACCTTGCTATATACTGTGATACTGTGACATAAACCTTGTCTCACATTATCCAGTGTGCCTGGAGTCTACTGGGTGCTGCTGGGTGCAGATTTCTAAGAGTTAGGACCTCCAGCTGTCATCTCATTTACCTCACCACTATCCTCCCAGCATTACTAACCAGAGATTGAATGCTGTCATATTTGTTCAGTTAAAAGGCATTTTAGAAGAACTGCCTCTTAAAAACATTCTCCATATCTGTACGTGTGTGTTTATCTTACCTGATATGCAGTTTTCTCCTCAACAAAGATGCTTCTCACAGAGCAGCTGAAGAGCCTCCTTCTGTGCCAGAGCACAGGCACAGTCTGCCCCCTTTTTATCCTCCAAAGCCTTTGCAACATTTCATCATTTTCCTCTCGAGATCTTCGACATATAAAATAGTTTTATAGCATCACTTTCAAAGGATGTTATTCACTTACATTTACCACAGAAATTTCATAGATTCATAGAATGATTTGAGTTGGAAGGGACCTTAAAGATCATCCAGTTCCAACACTCCTGCCATGGGCAGGGGCACCTTCTGCTAGACCAGGTTGATCAAGGCCTCATCCAGCCTGGCCTTGAGCACTTCTGGGGAGGAGGCATCCACAACCTCCATGGGCAACCTGTTCCAGTGTCTCATCAACCTTAATGTAAAGAATTTCTTCCTTCTATTTAGTCTAAATCTACCCTCCTCAAGCCTCAATCCTTTCCCTCTCGTCCTATCACTACAAGCCCTTGTAAAAAAACCCTTCCCAGCTTCCCAGTAGGTGCCTTTCAGGTAAAGGGCCACCAGAGTGCTTGTCTGGAGAGGACTATTTTGTTGGATCCTCATTTTTCAAATAGTTTACATTTATGTATGATGATTGTGATAGTTCTTAAAATCCAGATGTACAATGACCTCCCCTTAGTGTGCAGGTTAAAATCTGTGCTCATACATTGGTTACAAGTCAGTTTTGATGCATAATTTCCTACGTCCCTCACAAAGACAGGTTGGAAAGTCTTGGTATTTACCTTTGTTATGTCTAGGTCCTCAATCTTTTGCCTGATACATCTTCTGCTCAGTGAGTAACATTTGTCTCTATATTTATTATTTTTGAGTGCTGGTATCCAAGACACTGAGTCACAGAGCAAGATCTCACCAAGCTGTACAAATACAGACCATACAGACAGTGCCTGCCCCAGAGAGCTGTATTTTAGAAGGGATTTTTATAGATATAGAATTAGATTTTACCAAAAAGCCTGAGGAGCAGCCCGTTTATACACATGCAGCAACTCATTTTGGCAGCACACTCCTGAGATGTACATCTGTACAATTTCTTTGCTGTGATGGAGAACATGCATAATAAAGGACACATCTGCATTGTCTTCTCCAAACTGCTGACCTTTCGATATAAAGTGTGAAAATATGATAAGACAATCATAATATTTAGCAATTCTGTGGCTCTTTACAACTTCCAAGAACTATAAACACTCACTGGCTAATCTTCACAGCACCCTAGTGAGGAAAGCAAGGTGATTTTACCATGTACATCTTTCTGGCAGGGTAGGATTGTCCCCTCCAGTGCTTTCTCCACAGAGGAATAGATCTCACCTTGAAGGAAGGTGTGGGATTCTTTTCTCTCTCTCTCTCTCTCTCTCTCTCCTTTTTTAATATTCACTTTAAACTTCTCAATCCATAAAAATGGAAAAAAACATACCTGCATGGAAAACATATTATAGGTGGCCTAAAATATGGGCTCGAATGTGCTTGTTTAAAGCATTTATGCTGATAAGAAAAGATGATGGAAGTATATGCTGCAGAAAATAAAAAGTAAGAAACAGAAAAGTGCAGATTAAGGTGACTGGAATTAATATGTCAGTGACACCAATGTCACCAAAAAACTAGGAAGACTGATTGATGATCTCTGTGACTGGAAGGAAGCAAGTGGGTGGTGAGAGCAGAAAAGGGCTGTCAACCATGAAGATAATGTTACAAGGACCCACGCTTTAGATTTGCAAAGCTGAGCAAAGAAATAAGTCACACAGTTAGAGATGAAATTAGTAGAATTTGCATGTATCTCAAGTCCATACTGCGTATGTGGAGAGATTTTACATAAAACAGCATAACATGGAGTATTCACAGCATCAGGGAGAGACAACAGATGCTGAAGGTGGCTGGTGAGCAAATACCCAAATTGAGATGTCTTTGTCGTTTACTTTTTCCACTCAAGCTTACCAGAAGAATGAACTCATAATTGAGGGTTTGAGTCTACCCCCTTAAATCTGCTTTACCAGAAACAAATGTACAAACCAAAAAAAAAGGGCAAAAAGATGCTGGAGGTGACTGACTCTCCCAGCTTGTGCACCTTCACCTTTTCTGTTCTTAAAACATCCCCATTTAAATAATATATGCAGTGATGTGGCTGACAGTAAACACAGGTAAGTGGTGTTCATCTGCTTCTCATTTGGATGCTATAGTGTCACGTATTGTACACGTTGAACGGACGATCATACCTGTGAATTTATTTGTCACTGCATCAGGACTCCTCAGTGCCCTCTTCCTACAAACACCTTAAGGGGCCATCTTCCTGCTGTCTCTCATATATGAAAGCCAAAAGATTTCCAGCTTCTCACTCTTCTATTTCCTTCAAGAGATCCATTTCTTGAAACGTCTGAAAGAAGTTGCTCACTCTTTGGCAGCCAGGGTGGTGGTCAGTTTGAGAGCTTTGAATCTAAAATTCAAGGAAAAGTAGCAAAAATGTATAAAACCAGTAACAAATGTATTAAATGCATATATTTGACTGATTTCTCCAACTTTTTAAAGTGAATTGTCTTAGACCACAGCCTCTAGTTTTGATTAGAGACTTGTAATATAAATATGCAATAATAACAACTGTAATAAAAATGGGTAATGTTGTTCCACCCCTTCCTTCAGGAAAATTTTATCCCACTGCATGATTGCAAAGTAGCCCCAATTTTAAGTGCTTCTGCTTCAATCTTCAGCATATTTCTTAGGAAGATTAGAATATTCTCCCCTGTTCTGTGATGAATTAACTGTGTTTGGTCATATTTTTTGAGGGGGGTAGGGGGAATTACCATATCACTATATGCACAAGAGATCAACTGTATGATTAAAAATATTTATAATACTGATGTGGAAAAGAATGATATGTTAAACAGATAAGCATATAATAATGCATGTCTTACCCATAAAATTTAATTTATCCCTTGGGCAGGGCATAAACTTTGCTCAAGAACAACATGTTTTCCATCTATAGATTGCAGAGCTAAACTGCTTAATTTTACAGCAAATTGATCACTGCTGTAATATTTCAGGAGCAAAATGATCCTCAACAGTCAGTTCAGTTTCAAAAGCCAAAATTTATAGTTCTGCTTCTGATTTAGTGATAAGGTTTTTTAACATATTGGGCATTTCATCACTTTCTATCGGGAGTCAGCGTTGAACCAACAAAGAAATATTTTTTGAAATCAACAACAACAACAACAACAATAAAAAAGGGAACATAAATAATATACACCCAACTGACAGAAGAGTTTAATATCCCTTCAGACTGGTAGGAAATCACTCAGATTCCTGTCCTTGCAAACATGTGTCCTGGCCCATACAGGAGATGCACTGTGCTGCCGCGCGGGTGGAATCACGCAGCCTCCAGAGCCCAACTGCTTTCCTGAGTGTTAAGGAAACCATTTCATTGCTTTTCCCAAGTGGCTAAACTTCATTTTACCCAATGCAAATAAAATTTAGTAGATCTAAAGTTGTTTGACACTTCTGATATGTTTAAAATAAATGTAGAGAGATTTAATGATGTGAAAGTTCATGACTCAGTAAAGATTGCTCCCTAGCTGGGGTCTTAGGATAGACACCTATAAAATCAAATTATTATAATCACAGGAGTCATGAGAAAAAAGTAGGCCCTGCTGAGCTCTATTCACAGAGTTTTTGCATTCATTATGCTCCTTCTAGTTATGAAACAAAGGGACGAGGTAGGCTGAAATCTCAAAAGGTTTTATCAAGTAATTCTTTGCAGCAGCATTTCGTGATTACTACAGTGAATTTTTAGAACTCCAATTCATGTGCTGAGAGAAGAGGAAAAAGGCAGGTCTGCTTCATTACCTCAGTGCAGTAGTAAATGCTCAATTTTGAGCAAGAAACCCCAACATTAAGGACACTGGAAAAATAAGAGCAAATGTGTGGATTGCATTTGTTCCCTTTATCAGGGAGTGTTATTCAGCTACCTCTGGAGTGAATTACTGAGAAAAATATCTCACCTAAAGACATTATGTGTGATGCAAAGGTCAGGCTTTAAAAGGCTAACTCCCACTAACTGATGTTCTTTGTGATTTAGGAGAGAAATAACTTTTAAAAACGTCCTTAAACATACATATATCCCCCATCTGTTTTAATAACTCATCAGCAATCCTGTGAGGTTATATTTTGTTGAGTGGCACATATTCACACACAGGAGAAGACATGTATGGCTGGTTTATAATCAAGAAGATTATTTCCCAAAGCTGCTATTGCCTTTATGCATATATCTGCACGCTGACCTGGGACACACTGAATGGAGACACAGTAATTAGGTCATTTGCTTGGGCCTGATATTTCTTTGGAGGCTTAAAGGGTAAAATGTCTCTCACAGTGCGGAGTGTGATGGTATATTTTTCGTGTTTGTGCTTTCTCATAAAAACAAGGGAAAGGAAAGGATCAAATGCCAACATTTTTTACGAGGAAAACAACAATTACGGGTGCATATTTCACCTGCAATTATTTACAACTGGAGTTTAGATCAGGGAGATGTCTAAGTCCTTGATGGAAGCTCACAGTCGGCAATGCAGACGCTTTGTCTAGCCACAGTCTGTTTGGCTCGATGGGATTATGCTGGGGAAGAAGATGCCAAGTGCTCTGGCTCCCTTTAAAAACTGAGGCAAAAGATTTCAGCAACAGGCTCAACTGATTTAAATGCACATGTTCTTCCTCAGTCAGTTACATCCCTTAGTTGGCTGGGCATGGAAGCCCTCCCCCTACTTCTGCTAGTAAGCACTTACTCAAATAGCTTCGAAACAGAGATTCACAGCCCCAACTTCTGCAGTTTTGTGGAGAATAGTGGACAAAAAGTGATTCATGTGAGCCAATAGTTCAAATGCGTTGTCTAAGGCTCAAAATTCAGCTTTGGAAATACATGCAGGAGTTCTAATGGAAGAATGCACTAGAGGTTGTCAATCTTCTTTTAATTACAGAGTTAAGTATAGGAAATCCTTTACCAATCAGTTGCAATTAAAGAAGAACTGTCTGTGGACAAGTTACTGGATTTGTTTCACTTTGCATCATCTTTCTCAGGTGGTTTTCACATAAAAATCCCTTCTTCAGGTTTTAAGTTTTGTGACTGTGCTGGAAGACCACATCAGCTCTCCTGCAGCCGGGTGCTATAGAAATCCATAGTAAGAGGCAGCATGAGCAAATGTAAAATCTGGGCTGCATTCAAATTAGTTCTCTGTCCACATGCTCAGAATTGTCCATTCAGAAGTAGCCTTACAGAAAAACCATGAACACACTGGTGGTCATAAAACATGTACTGTGTTTGACAGTGAATGTCCAGCAAATTAATTTAACGAATGTTTGCATTTATAATTACTGTGTCTGCACCCAAATCTCAAGGCAAAATTGCTGAATGCTGAGCCCACAATTTGGAATACAAAACAGATAGCAAGTTCAGGCTCTTAGAAAATGAGTTCAGATTTTCTTAGTAGGTTCATGAACCCTAAGCAAACATTTCAGTGAACCAGATCACAGTTTTGAAAGTGCCATCTCAAACCTAGTTTTCTCTCAGAGAGGTTTTCTGTGTTATAACAGCAGTAAGTACAAGGTTAGCTCCTCTTTCCCTTTTCCCTCTTTCATGCTTTTGTGCATTTCTTGGGTTTTTCAATTCCCTTGCACTGTATTTCAGGCTGTGTGCTCTCCTTGCATGAAATCCTCTCTGTCTATAGCTCTGTTATTATTCCCTCTAAACTTTCTTTGTTACCTGCTCTGTCTCCTATTATTTCTCCTGTGTCATCAAAAACTGACTCCGTACAGTCTGCCAATTAGCCTTTGTCTGTCAGCACATTCATCAGCATCCCGAGGAGTGATGGTGAATGGCAGAGCATGGAAGTGCTATTTGATATGCAGCTGTGTGTCCTTGCACACAGATACACCATTACTGATGAAGTGGTAGGATGTGGCTTAGATTTCCTAGAGACAAAAGTTTTGGTAAGAAGCAGATACAATTAGTGACAAGTAAAAGAGGATGAATTAAAAGAGAAGCTGTTTCAAATTTAACAGTTAAGTACACAGAACCTTTCTGCATTTGAAAAGACTGTTATGAATATGGACCTCCTATGTATGTACAGTAAAAAAACCTGACATAGATATTCCCAGGAAACAAAGAGAATTAATGGTGTAACCTGATATTACATACCTGCAAGTGAGTAATGCAAATAAAGTTGCTTCTCTACTTGTTACAGGGAAAATAATATGACTTTGGTATAAAACACACATTGCATTCTTTTGTGGAAATATGTAAGTATGCATTATTCAAAATTCAAATATTAATGATCACATAAATATTCTATGATCTTGGCTATTACTTTCAGAACAAACATTTTAATTTTAAGATGTCATATTTGTAAAAGCTGTGTTTTGAGTAAGAAAGAGAGAGAGAAGAGGCAGACCCTTTTAAAGGTGTCTCTGTGTCTTGCCATGGTATCTCTGCTTAGCAAATACATGGCACGTTTAAATTTCTTTTAGCTCTACAATGTTCCCCTGCTTAAACATTTACAATACCACTATTGAAAAAAAAATATAAGAAGAAATATAAAGCAAATGCATAAGTGTGTGTTTGGATGAGCTGTGGATGTCTGAAAGTGCATGCCAGTAGGTAGAATCAGATTTATGAGTCTGGGTGTGTGCGTGTAAGCTTTAGAGTAAACTTCAAGGGTATGCATGACCAGAGCAGTGGGATTATAAGAGTAGCCTGTAAGACTATACCCTCCTATCACTGCATCTTTGCTAAGGGATGTTTCCAAATTAATCAGAAAGGAAAGCAACATAATAAATTATAAAATATTAAGCACAAATGAGAGTTTTGACTTGTCTAGACAGTCTGTCCCAGGTTTTCAAAGGAAAAGTGTAAGAAAATTATATTCATGCCAAAAGTTGGCTTTTGTATATGCAAATGGGTAGTTATTACAAATGTTGCAAGTGGATTTCCAGATATTATTTCAGAATCAGCCTGCCAGATCTGAACGAGCTAGATTTTCCAAGTACTCAATACATGCCCTTGCAGCCAGATTCCCAGAAGAGCTCAGCAATGGTATCACAGTGGGGTGGGATCTGTGAAGCACTTTGAAAAAGCTGGCTCTTATTTAATTACGCACAAACAAAGTGCTTATGGAAATCTTGAGGTGGTTATGAGTAATAAACATAGAGAAACTGGCCCTGAGGTGTTCCGAATATTTGCACGTAATAAGTCTTACCTCTGTTAGTGTTCGTTAGTTCCGATCAGTTCCCAGGGCTCCCCGTGGAATGAGAGTGCCTTGCAGGATTTTGTGCTGGCACCTTGAGCCCTTTAAGGGCCTGGGGCGCCTGGTGAAGGTCACTCCGTTGCTTTCTTGCAAGATGAATCAAGTCTCAAGTGCACAAACTTGCATTGCGTGGAGAAACATCAGCCTTGTACTTCTCCTGGAAGGTCTTTACTCGGTCTCATCGTTCTTGGCTTCTGCTGCTGCAGTGTGTAGCAGGCAGCAGCTTCCCCCCAAGCATAGGTGAGTGGGGGCATTCGCTTTGACAGCAACCCAGTAGCTCCTGGGTGTTTCATTCCTGAGGTCCTGTGCCTGGTCCTGAGGAATCAGAGTGCTGGGAACTGAGCTGCACAGGCAACCCTTTGCCTTTTTAAGTCTCTAGAGTGTGCATAGCAGCACGAAAGTCACTAGCGTGGAAGACGCTCCCATAATATCTTCTGCCCACTGTTTCATTCACTTAGCTGAAAAAGTGCAATCTGCAGATTTACATTATATGTAGAAATCATTATGCCTCTAAAGCTTGTTTTATTATGGCTGTCTTGATCAACATTCATTTATTGCACCCTTTGCATCTCACCATTCCTTGTGGCAGGATGCAGTGAATTTTGAAGACATTCTCCAAGAGGAAGAAGCCATTTTGAAGAGCTTGTTGGAGGCTCTGATTTTCAGAAGAATTTGAGATTTGGTTGAACGTATAAAAGAATATCTAATTAGTGGATGTATCTGTCACAGTGATAAATAGGGATAGTTACAGTCATTTGTATGCACAGAGGCAAGAAGTCACTTCTAATACTGTTAAAAATATTGAAAAGTCGATCTGAGGAAGGTTTCCACAGGGGCCAGGGGGACTATTGGAGAAATGATGCCTGGAGAAAGATGTGTTGGATTAAGATTTTATGACAGCCTGTGCATGTAGATACTGCTCACACTTTGGTGACCACAGCAGTTACAACAGTCTGGGTATGATGGGGCGTTGGGCACACAGGTCTGCCTTTGGGAGTGCAGGGCTGGAACAAGATCAGGAGCTGCGGGAGGCTCCTGCAGGTTCCCTGTGGGCTCTGTGTCTCCTCATCACGTTCCTCCTGCCTCACCCTTTTTTTTTGGGCAAAGTGCAATCCTCTGTGCACTGAGCTGTACAGGTCTCAGATCTGCATTTGCTTTGCCTTGAGTGAGCATCCAGGCTGCACCTAGGTAATGACTGTTTGCAACTGAGGAAAATGGTGAACATTTAATTTCTTCCCTGATATGATGGAGAAATAATTCTCCTCATCTCAGCATGATTCTTTTTGCCACATCCATGTTAATTCTGAGGTTTTCACTTATTTGCTTATAGTTCTGTGCCTTCCTGTTTGTCCATGCAGAGAATGTGTGCTTATTATGCCATATTTTATGTTACTGAGCATGTTTCTGTTTCTTCAGCTTGCTTTACATCATTTACAAATTCTTGGCAGAAATCCATATCAGCCAGTGACTGGTTAGTAGAATTAAGAAATGCTTCTTGTATTTGCTCCACAGAGGAGTGTTGGTTAGTGTCCTCTATAAAATGAGCCATCAGCATACTGATAGCAGGAGCTTTTTATTGCTTGACACTGCCAGGGTAAAACTAGACTTCAGGCTTGCAGGAATAATTCTTCAGCCAGTGGGGCTGACTTCTTGTTCATGCTGTTAGCATCTGAAACTGCTGCTGACCAAATGGTGCTCAACAGGGTCACACCTCAAGGATGCAATTCATTTTCCTTATAATTACTGCTCTGTTCTCAAAGCCCAGACAGTCTCTTTAAAGGCAGTTTATTTGCAGGTTCAATAAAATCTCTCAAAACTACTGAAGAAGTAACCTTCAGAAACTTTGCATGACCACAGGCAGGATAGATTAACTCCAGGTCTCCTGGCAGGTTGCTTCCTATTGACAGCCTTTTGGTACACACAGTAGTTAACACCAAATGTACTCAGCAGAGAAAGATGGTAAGAGAAGTACAGTGGGCACCAAATACTTCAACTGATTTACAAGTTTGGAGTTTGAATTAGGATTGCTGTAGATTGCTTTAGGTGCACAAACTGGCAGCTTGGTCTTATTGACACTAGTTAGGGATATGGAAATGTTGAGAACATTTCTGACAGTATTTCAGGCATGAATAAATGAAGCATGTAGGGAGGGGTTGCTGCTGGAGGCTTTCACTCACATTCAGATGAGAAGCAAGAAATAAAGTCCTTCCACTTGTGGATCTTCCTCAAAATCAAAATCTTCCAGAGCAGGTTTTGATCTGGTCACTCAAACTTGACTCACATACAAATTCAAAAGTATTTGAGACTGAGTATCAGGTTTTAACCCTTCTGGTGTCTCCTGTAGTTCTGACACTCCAGATTTCTGTGCTGTTGGTTTTCTCTGCAGCAAGCAGCATACCCTTCTGCCATATATTTTACCTTTGCATTTTCATCTCCTGTAATCCCTTCTGATGCATTTCACCACATGATCTTCAGATAGGATTTGTATTTGCTCTTGGGCTGTTTCTGCTGTCCTACATATGTCAGTAAGTTTTTGCAGAGTCAGACTATCTTCCCTGAAGAATTTTCTATTGTCATCACTTCTGAGCCCCACTACAGTTGCTGCCCCTGTTAATTCCCTTAAAAAGATAATTCAGTTTTATCTCACCAGCAGGGCTGCATTGCACTGGCTGCCCTCTATGCTTCTTTTGGCACACAAATTGAAACACATTTTCTGGACATAAAAAAAAAAAAAAAAGACTTCTTGGGTGATAGGTCACATATATAAATAGAGATAGTAAAATCTTAATTTGTTATTATCTGGTTAAATGTGTACTGCTATAGAGATACTCCTAGTTATATGTTGTAAATGCAAAGCATTTGATGTAATAGCTGTTATTTCCTTTACTTCTCAAAATAAGTACATGCATTGCATTCACATTTCTGTGCATCTGCTTTTCAGCCTAGAATTGTAACACAGCACATTATAGGAGAGAGATTTTCATAGACAAATGGGAATTAAGTGTCCAATTCAATTGACTTTTAATTGGAGTTGAACAACTGCAAAGCCTTTGAAGAACTCTGCTACACTGAACCACTTAATTTAGCCTGAACCTGTTTGTTGATGAAAATCTCAACTCCAAGAGAGCAGTGAGGAAAAGTTTCCTTTTGCTCCAGTAGCCACATTACCATTCACAAAATGGTGGAGGGATTTGGTCTTTGTAAAGTTCAAATGTGGCAGAGAAATAAACTTCCTCTAATTTCCACTTTATGGACAAGCAATATAGAAATGTTGTAGTTAGCAGGAAAAGCAAGGGTTTACCTCTGTTTTAGCAAACAAGTTATATGCTTCAATTAAATGTAATTTTCTATTAATCTAAATCTACCTGTTTTGTAGAGGAAATGGGTGATTTCTTACCTGAAGTTGGGATATTTTGAGGAAAAAAAAAGGAAGTTATGTAGTTAATAATGTGATAAAGTTAATATAAATTCTTTATCATACTAGAAAGGCAAACATAAACCCTAAACTAAGGAGTCAGAAAAAGAAGTATGTTTTGCATGCTCTGAGGATGAAAAGACCACCAGTCTATTTTAGAGATTCTGGCTTAAGTCACAGAAGATTTTCTAAAGCAAGCAGAAGGTAGAAACACTTTTTAAAATACATTATTTCTCATTATTGCCTGAAATCCTTCCTGTCACGACATTTTTTTAGGACATTATCTGTTTGCTTTAATTTCTGTTAATGTGGTACCTGAGGTAGAGGTGCAGTGGCTGGCTGTCAGGTGCTGTGTTCAGCCCCTGGAAAAAGCAAGTCCTCCTTGGGTTGATAATGTGCCTGGCATCTGCACATGTACATCAAATGCATATTTTACTTCCTTTGTATTCCACATATACTGCAGCAGATAAGGCTAGACAAATGCACTTTCATTGACGAAGACTCACAGAGTGCTTTGGGGTGGAAAGGATATTTGGTGATGGTATCTTGCATAGTTTGTCCCCCTGCACCGTGGCAGGATTGATTGCTTTATCACTAAATGATCCCTGATGGATGAGTATTGGGTCTAGGCATCAGTTAAAAGTGAGGATGATAATTCAGTTTTACTGATGCCACCGAAAGGGGAAGTTCATCTATTAAATTGTTTAGAAGTTTTACAATTTCCCATAAAGAGTTTAAAGCAGAGATTCTCAACCTTTGCCACTGCATGACCTACTCTTCTTATCCTCCTTTTTATCCATGCATATAGCATGGAATTAACCTGGTGGCCTCGAGTATAGCATTGATGGAGGTAAGGTGACTTTTTGCCCTGCTAAGGATGGAAAGACCTCATCTAGACATCAAAAGGAATAGGGAGATTTGTTCTAACAGTTGCACATTATAAGGGCCAATAATCTGAGGTGGTTTGTGTCACATTTGAAGCTGACTTCTCTGCACCCAGAAACATCTGTCTGTGAGTTCTGCAGTGCTGACTGGCTGACACATGGGGTGGCACAGTCACACCAGCCCAGTCCAGCTGTCCTCTGACAAGGAGGAACAGACTGAGAAGTGGGCCTTGTGGAGATGCAGTTTCTTCCCTGGCATGATGTTCATGTGTGCACCTCAAAGGCAATGCTTGTGCAAAGCCACCCCTGCCCCAGAATAATGAGACATGGGGACAGATAAAAATAAGAGAAAATTAGAACAAAATAAATTAGTATTTGACATGTACAAGCACATGCACATAAATACATGCACATTTATATCTAAAATCAAATGGTTTTTCCCCAGAGTAAGTGAGCTGTATTTGCTGCTTGGGTTGTACTGTCACTCATGAAGATGACTGTAGAGCCCCTCCAATTACAGGACAGCCTTTTACCCATGCGGGTGTCACCCAATGTTCCCACTATGTCTGATGTTGATTAGTAAGGTCTCTAAAAGCTCAGCAGAGGAAAAAGCTAGAGGACAGAATTATAAAAATGGAGAAACACAAAGATACAGAAGAAAAGGAATAGATTATTATCAGCATCATACATTTTGGTGCCAGAAATCACACAGGATCAAGCTGTTTTGAATAATGCAACTGACAACTGTTATGAAGGAAATTTCCAGCATTGGACTCCACCCCAAAGTATCTAATTTGGTTCATATCTCAGAGAAATGCAAACATTTGTTTGAAATGGGCCAGAGATGAGATTCAGTAATTCAGTTGTGCTGGGAAGCCAAAGGGAGAGCATTCTGCTCTTTGAAAAAATCAGTGAGAATCACCACAGGAAAGTTTTCTGATTTGCCAACTGATTACCAGATTGCTGCTTCCTCTATTAACCAGGTTAGAAAGGTTTCCAGAGAAGATGAAAATCGAATAATGAAAATGTGAAAAATCATTTTAAAATTAAAATACAAAACCAAAGAGTTGACTGTTGATGTGATGATGTAGTAGAGGATGGATTGCTCAGACAGATGTAATGGTCACAAACCAAAGCTCCTCTGTGGATTGTTTGTCCTCTTAATGAGTTGAGCAGGCCTTATCTAACATGTGCTTAATTATCACTAGCAGTGCAGGATTAAGTCAATTAATAGAGCTATCTAGGCATTTTTTTGCCTGAACAGGTTTTCTCTGGAAATTACTTACTATTTAAACCAATTTCTTGTTGTGGAAACATGTTGGTTTTGAGTTAGTATTTGTCAGAGAGTTTACTTGAGTTTCAAGGACATTTTCTGGTCAAAAGAAAATTAAATCCCCTAAGCAAGGATAGGTAAGATACTCACCAACAATGGCGGTGCAAGTTCAGGTGTCTCCATGATGTTGGTTGCTTGCTAAAATTAATCTGTTGTAGGTTTTCCTTCCACAAATCAAATATATATAAAGAAAAAATAACTGTAACTCAGAATATTTGGAGTATTTCATGCAGCACAGAAAGTATCAGACCTTTGTATTCCCTGTGCCTGCTCTGCTTGCACTGCAGTGAGAAGCACACCCACTGTCCATGCACTCATTTCCCCTGTCCCTTGTAAAGCTCATTGCCCTCTCTGGACTCTGCAAGAAGAAAGGAGACATTGTCAAACAGTCACTTCCTCAGGTTCAGAAAACAAAAAGAGCTATTTCTGATTCTGTTGCCAACCCAAGCAGAAATCTAGCACAGTTGCTCCCCTCTCAGCAGGCTCAGAGGTGTGCTAATGGATCCAGGAGACCACAGTGCTAAGTAAGTTAGTTGCAAATAACTGCTGGTCAGAGAGGTGGGAGGTAGGCAACACTCCCTCATCACCTTTATTTCAACAGCAGCCACCAATGAGTGCAATCCCTCTTTCCACCCTTGCACTGGTCAACACCCAGGTGAGCAACTGTGAATATTAAAAAACAAAACAAAACAAAACAAAAAGCAATGTTTGGGAATGCATTTCTGCCATTTCCAATGATGAAGACAGAGGAACACTGTGTCCTTCTCCTCTTCCCAGACATGGGCATCTTTCATAAATGGAACCAGATAGCACTGGTCCATTCCTATGGGCACCACTTAAATTCATGCATGTCCTGGTGAGTGTTGCTCTGGGGAATATTTTCTTAAATCTGAGCTTACTCAACTGGTAGAGGCAAAACACTCTTTTGGATTGGCAACTTTGCTTTTTGAACAAGCATTAATTGATCTCTCTATCAATACTTACCTGCAGATCATCAATGCTGTAGTGAAAATGTAGTATCTTTAGGAGCCACTTCTAAGCAGCAGTAACAAAATCGGAATGGTGGTCACTATTCAGGGAGAAAACAAACCCTCACTTCAGATTTAATGTACTGGTATAATGAATAATTAAATCTAAATAACTAAAATTGTTTGTTAGCTCAAAAAGACAATCCTTTGCAGACATCCACGTTACTCAGAGAAGAGGATAAGAATCAATGGAAATGACATAAATAAATTTGTGGAGTAAGATATGGTTCAGATACAGCAAAACTGCCTCAAACTGAGCAGAAACCTTTTTCAAGTTTCAGAAAAGTTTGAATATTTTTTTCCTAGAAGTGAATAAAATTCCTGCTATTTCTTTACTCCCTGATTCAAGTGGAGATTTTAAACAATATATAGTGAGCAAAAGTGCTATAAGGAGCAGAGAACATGAAAGGACATCAAAGGTTCAGGGAATGAGGGAAGACTGAGATTCAAAAGATCTGGGCTGGGTTTGAAGCTCTATTCCTGAGCTGCTTAGAGACTGAGCAGAATAATTAATTATCAAAACCTTAATTTCCTTTTCAGCCCTTATTTATTTAAAATATAAGAGAATCTGGCTGTAGGAAGGGATGTCCTGAATCCCTTCCTGTTGTTGCCACAAAGCAACCATAATAATTGCAATTGTTGTGCCTCTCTGTGACAATTCTGACTTTGGACTCTCAGGCTCAGAGGGTTATTTTCTTCTGTATATACAGTTTTACAGTTGACTTGCAGATGATGTGATCAGCTCACTCCTACACGCTCTGGTATTTGCACACACTCAAATCAGATAAACAGTTACAAAATTCTGACTCAGCACACATTTAGAATTAGGAGTTTTAACTCAATCTGAACCCACAAACCTTTTGAATCCCCCCCCCCTTCCAGAATCAAACGCAATGAAATGCTGATGCTGTTCAGGTTTTCTAGCTTTCAGCTGACGGATAGCTGTAAGGCACAGTGCCTGGTGCTTACACACTGAACATGTTTTGTAAACAAAACAAAAAGCCCTTCAGTTCTGTCCCTTCAGCGACTGTACATCTTCCCCTCTGTGCTGATGGGGCTTTGGGGCTGCACTTGCTACCTCTGTCCTGCTGTCACACTCCAAATATCTGCATACGCGATACCAAATTTTCGTTTCTGCTCAGGGTATGAAGACTTCTCTGTCAGGGAATAGACGGCACTCGGGCAAGACGGCTGCTGGCATCCTGGCAGGAATCCCCGGGGAGCTCAGGTGTGTGCTCATGGCACATAAGCCATTAGAGGGCAGCCAATACTGCTTCCAGTAGCCTCCCGTATCATCTGTTTCTCTGCCATGTTTAATAGGCTTTGTCTGGTTCAGGGCAAACCCCATTAGGCATGAAAGGCAGAGCTATGTAAAGGAACTTGCACTGACAGCCTGTTAAATGAGTAAGATTCTGCAGGGTAGTGGTATTCAGCTGTTTTTCAAAAAAAATATACACATATTTTAGATTTTTTTTCTCTTTTTTTTTTTTTTCTCCTTTGTCAGTATGAAAATAGGATCTCAGTTTGCCGAGTGTATTCTTAGCTGCACTCTGCTATCATTCATTTCTAACATTGCAATTGCTGTTTTCTCCATGTTGGCCTAACCACCTGAAATAATACTCCCATGGCATTGCAAAACACATAGTTTTGGACATGTCTTCTGAATCTTAGATTTTACAGAATTTTATGCAAGCACATCTTGTCAAAAAACACTCTTGGAGTTGCAGCAATTATTCATGCAGGTGTCCCAGTATACCTATAAGAGCTCACTTGCACATGCACGTTTCAGCCCCTTCCAGAGGACTATCTCGAGTGCTGCACAACCATGCAGCTCTGGTCCAGGCCTTTACATTTAGTCACAGATAGTTCCATCCATGGTCATCAGGCAAAATCTAGAGAACAGGAGGCTCAGGGAAGAAGTTATTGCTCTCTACAGCCACCTGAAAGGAGGTTGTAGTGAGATCAGGGTCAGTACAAGTGACAAAATGAAAGGAAATGGCCTCAAGTTGTGCCAGGGAAGGTTTAGCTAGGACAGAGGAAAAATTTCTTCACTGAAAGGGTTGTGAAACCCTTGAACAGGCTGCCCAGGGAAGTGGTGGAGTCACCATTCCTGGAGGGGTTTGAAAGCTGTGTAGATGTGGTGCTGAGGGGCATGGATAGGGGTAACCTGAAAGTGCTGGGTTAAGAGTTGGACTTGATCAACTTAAATATCTTTTCCAACCAAATCTATGATTCTGTATGGGATAGAAGTGTGCAAATGACAAATTAAAAAGTGTATAGTTCCAGATGTGAGGTGTAAAGAATTTAAGCATCACATGCTGGTGATGTGAATATAAGGCAGCTTATGCACTTGGGGTTTCTCTTTAAAAATTGCTTTTGTTTCTTTTCTAGTTGAAGCCATGGATGATGGAAGCTCAGTTTTTGCTGAGTTTTCCTATGCAGTTAACAGGATAAATGTGTTTGAGTCTGGCCACAGCTCCCAATGATAGAGAGAGACTGAGAAAAAGGGTCCTTTAAGTACATTTCTGTTTCTACAGATCTTGTCACCAACACTGCATGCAGCTGGTGTAGTTAAGATTAGGGCTGCAATTATTTTTTGCTGACTCTGTCAGTCTGAGCTTTTCTAGCAGAATTTCTCTAGAGGGCAGTAAGGACTCAAAGCTGCCTCAGTATAAATATATATATTTTTTTTGCAGAAATGACAGATCATCTTTGCACAGCAGTAAAGGTTACAAGAGTGGGTGCACATGTTGCAGTGTAGGGTAGAACAGCTAAAAGCACATAAACCATACTGTACACTCTTCCTTCTCATAGCATCACCCAGGCTGATATTTCATTGCACATTTGTATTCTAAATTACTTAAAGTATTCTGCTTTTAATCTTGTTGAGAAAGAGCCTTTTTGTTAGGGAAGATTCAGTTCAGACTAGTGAAGGGTATGATAAGAGTGAAACAAATTGGAAAAATAAGTCAAGGGGCAAAAGAAAAATAAGGGCCAATGATAATGAATTGGAAAAATAAGTCAAGGGTTAACATCCTGCAGTGCTGAGACTATAATTGCTTCTTTGATTCCTATCTACTACTTCCAGAAAAATGGAGATACCTAAGGTAGACTCAGGTATGTCATCATTCTCTGGCTCCAACGTCATATTCAACAATGGCAAATAGAAGAATTCACGTATAATGTTTGTTGTGAAGGATATCATGCCTGCTGGATTTTCACAAAGGAGGTTAGCTTACTGGCAGGAAAGATGAAGTAGTATTGAGGCTATGAACTTTTTAGAGCTCTCTTGCACCATCCCCATTGTCTTAGCCACACCCTACTTGTAAGTGATGCAGCGAGTACACCAAGGGAGATTAAATTCCCTTTAGCACCTTACAAATCTCATGTATCACTTTGGAAAACAGTATGTAATGAGTTCCACACAACTGCTCTTTCTGAGAGTTCATAGCCCTACTCTCCTTATCCTGTCCATACATCTAGTTTTGAAGCCTCTGGACGCAAAGCAGAATGTATTGTTTTGTGGGTCAGGTTCTTCTAGCTTTGCTCTCAGTGGGTAGTACTGTTACTCCCAGTACAAGCACCCTCAGCCAGGAGGGTGAGAGGTGAAAGTAACAAGGTCTACACATGTATATCTTCAGTCTTATGGTGAGTGTATTGCAGTAGTAGCTCTGTGTCCCTATACTTAAGGCAGCCCTAGCTGCACATGTGGTTGTTTCTGTGTTTAACAGTGAGAAACAAACTATCCCATTCTTTGCCATCTCTATTCCTATGATTTCATGATATTGTATTTTAAACATGGAAAGGCTCTGGAAGGACTTTATATGTAAACTCTTCCAAGACAGACTAAAGCATCTGCTTGTGCCAACTGGCCACACTATAAAGAAGTGTGTATGATGTGTGATGAGGTGTTTCAGTTCTTGTCTTCACTGTACTTAATCCTGCTGGGCTACCAGAGCAGAAGATCCAGAATAAGAATCTTGGATATAGTGGAGCAATCTAAGGTTCAATCAGGGTATACCAAAGACCATACAGGAAGACAGGTGGTCAGAGAAGGTAGGAACAATTATATCATGGCCCTTACCTAAGTCCAGAATTGAAGTTGTTGGTTAGGCTTAGTGATACCATGAATAACAAAGGATCTTTGTATCATTCTATGATACCTTTACATAACATAATAGAGGCTGTTTCTATTTCGATGTGTTGTGGTAGGCCTAAGCAGGCCAAAATAGGCTTATACCTGTCCTGGCTTGCCCAGACATGTTTTTCTGCTCTCTCTCCCTCTGTTTTGGGGAGAAGCAACTGTGGGAAAGAGGGCAAAGAACCTGGAGCCACTGAGTCTAAGGACTCTGGCTTGCCCAGACTTGCTTGCATCCTGTGGTAGACAAGGTACACAGGCTCAGCTTGTGTATGCCGTGTGCAAGGCCTGTGTGCTGCCCTAACAAGGGTAAAGCAAGCCTATGGCTTTGCCTAATATGGTCAGGCTTGGCTAACTGCCATTCAGATTGGCTATTCTGTGTCCAAAGGCCCATTAGTCTTGGGCTGTATTGATAAAAGGAGAAGAGCAGGTAACACAACAGTGCTCTGCCCTTGTATTTGTGCTTGCTGCTTGCTACTACCTTATTGCATCCTGAACTGCCTGGAAACTCCACTGCCTCAAGTTTACCAGGAACAGGCTCTAAATGCCTCCACACGATCAGCCTGCACAGCCAGCGTGACATCATGCTGAGACTGCTCAGCACATTGCATCCTGCCTGCACCTGAAAGATTCCTGCCAAGAGGGAAGTCCTGGAGATACACAGATCATCCAGAGATTCAGGACCAGGTCAGACATTGTTTGCCTCCTTCCCCCAGCACCCTGAAGCCTGGGAAGAATCAGAAGTCTCAGCAGATGACAAGACAGTAACAGAATTCCCTGAAAGTGTTTGGGTACTGTCTGAAGCTGTAGCCAGCCCTGCAAGTCGGGAGATATTTTGTCAGTAAATACTTCAAGCCTCTTGTAATTCACCATTGTCTTCTGCCATAAGCAGAAAGGAGCTCCTTGGGTCCACCTAGTGGGCAAGCAGAGTATTGACCGCAAGCAGTATATTGACCACAGGAATCTTCCCTTCCAGTTTGAGTTCAATTAATGTTATATATTATTGCTAGTTAGCTCTAGATCCTGTATTATTATCTGTATAATGTTTCCATAACTGTTGCAGAAGAACCTATTATTAAAAAGCAGTGGTCAGGGTGGCAAGAGTTCTGAATATCAAAATTAATAAACTATTAATTTTGGAAAATTATTATCTCACATCAATTAATACCCCTCCATAACACAATGCAATAACCATTTACTACGAGTTTTAAATAGGGCAGGTGTGATTAAATTTGAGTCATATTGTTTTCAGGTAGATGCAGGCAGGCTCATGTTTCTGGAGGTGCCTGTTTTGTTGTATAATGAGACATAAAGCTCAGAGGCACAAGAGGTACAATCAGACATAAACCTCTGAGATCCCAGTTGTTTATGGTGACTAAATGAAATAGCTGAACCCTAAAATTTGAATTCACCTTGGTGTGCAGATTTAGAGAACCTACCTGAAAACATGATTTACAATCCAGTAATTCAGGGGAGCCCATGGATCTGTTATCTCTGCTACAGCAATGAGGTTCCCCAAGTTCAGCTTGCTCAGGAGTTTGAAACAGTGACTGCTAATGCTTGCAAATTTTTTAATTTTCAAGGTCTATCTCTTCCTTTTCCACCTTTACTGTATTTTAATATGAACTCCCCTTTTCCAGCATCATCTCCAGACATCTCATCTACTTGTATCCTAACTACTTAGTCAACTACTTGACTCGTTGTCATCTCTTTCAAGTCAGATCTCTCCAGGGACCCTGTTGCTGAATGCTCAATGTGCAGATTGCTCCTGAGTGGAGCTGCCGAAGGATCTTGCAGCCACTGGATTGCTGCTGTGTGCCCCAGGCAGGCACTTAATCCACAGCTTAGGCAAGGGCTCTATGTAGGAGGCAGGGAGCTGCCTCTGCACATCACATCTGAGTGGTTCACACACCAGCCGTAGTGTGCTATCATGTTTTGAGAACTTCAGACGTATATCATCATCAACATATGTGCAAGTGTTATGCCAAAAATTAAAGTCTGGGGCAAAAAATACCAGTGGGGCACTTTAAATAAGCAACCAAGGCACAAATTTTCAAAACAACTAGTTCAAACAGAAAATTGGAATGTTATGAACAATATGAGAGTGGGCTAGATTTTATTGTAAGGTTGTGTTTTTAAGGAATACTAAATTTAGGATCTAAAGATGTTCATACTTGAATATATTTAAATAATTACTCTGTAAAATATTCATCCTACAATCTGTATTCTTGCTTTTCAGGTGTCTTAGCGTCTAACAAATCTGTATTCCTGACCTTAAAAAGTATGTTCCTTGCCTGAAACAAATTTAAACAATAATGTAAGATGCCACGAAACTTGAAACCTCCTCTGTCAAGTCAAGAGAAGATTCATTCAAGATAATCTGTTCCATATTTTCAAGAAAATCTGGAGTTTTCTAGCTCAACTTCATCCAGCACTTTCACCTGAGACCTCTTTCCTCTCATGGGCCAAGTGTCCTCTTTCAGGCTGTGCCTTGGCAACCCTCTTAGTTGAGGGTTAACAACCATATTTTAAACAGCCCTCAGCTCATTTCAGACTGATTGCTTTGGCAGTTTTGCTGGTGCAGTTGTTTGCACACCACTTATGGAATTGTACCGAAGATCCAAGTCCATGTAAACCAAGTACAGGTTAATTCTCACCAAGATGCTCGGTGCTAGAAATGATGTCAGGAATGGTTTCCTGACCCATGGATAGTCATCACTGAGATAGAACAGACACTCTTCTAGGATTTTCATGAAAAATGGGTCATAGCCTCGTGGGTTAGTTCTGACTAGAGCACCCACAGTGACAGCAACACAGCAGTGAAAAAAACCTGTCCCCTTTTCACCCAGCACATTGCATGTGACGAAGATCATCGTTGTGCATTTACATCAGAAGAACTCGGGGAGCTTTCACTCCCCTGTTCTGTTATTCAGTATGAGCAGTGAGGCTCATAAATAGGGTTAGAAGTACCCCTTCGAAAGAGGAATATCCACCTAAAATAGATCTATTTCAAAGGCAGTGGCCCAAGAGCAATTGCTGTTTGGGGTCCTCAATATAATTCAAACCACACTGTCTCCCAGAAAAAGCTTTTAGTTAAGGGGCTATGATTTTAAGAAGGCTTTATACCCCATATGTGCACTATGGATCATGGAACTAGGAAGCAGTAAAAGTTGAGTACAGCTAGTATACCAGGGACTGACAGCATTATGACTTTTATCAGTTGTGTGAGAAATAAGTCCAGTCTTAGTAAGACAGTTAAGCTAATATGACCATACTCCCTTGCCACAGATTTATGGTACACAGTCCACCCTATAAAGCAATTGTTTAGAAACCAAGGGCTTGAAAACGCTTGTTCGGACAAGTAGTCCTTGTTCGCAAGTTGTCCTGAACTCCTTTCACCCAGGGCAGTCCCTCAAAAAGGCACCAAAAAAGTAAGCAGACTGTGAGAGACCCTGGTCAACCAACACACAGCATTTCACATCCTAGGGTAGTCCAGGTTGCCTCGCAGAAGCATGCAGAACAATAAATCAAACACTACAAATTCATCATCTGGAAGATACATGAACCAGCAGAGCAGACCTGGACCAGCTTATTCTTGGCTCAACTATGACATCTTCTCTTGCTCATACCTCAGTTCTTCCACCTGTATGACTGCATAAGTAAAGCTATTTTGCAAAGCCCTTTTATATCTGTAAATGAAAACCATATAAATGCTGAAAGTTGTTGTAATGAAAAGTATTTTCCTGGGCTGTTCAGAATCAGTGGGAAATCCAGATTGGACTCTGTTCCTGGAATGTTATTGCAGTGACACTTTTACAGCAAGAGTGCTTTCCTCCAAAAATATAAAGGCTTGAGAGGATAATGTAGATCAAGTTTAGTGGTTTAGGATCAGTCAGTTACTCAATGTTACAGCAGTTAGAAGAAGGTGAAGGAAAGATGGGTGATTTCAGTAAGGTACCTACAGGGAGCTGTGTGCCAGGACTCAAGCCTGGTGATTCATAAGCTGTTCGTCAGTAGCTGTTAAATATCTGCTTTTTGCCAACGCTCACTGTTTCAGTCTGCCAAAGACACTGGATAAACAGTCGCTGTAAAAAATTTATAGTTTCTCTGGGGAAAACAAAAGCTTTTTGTGGCATAATACAACATCATAAATTAAAAGTTGGGTTTTTTTTTTTTTTTGTTTTAAATTAAGAAGTTACATCATGTTTTGATGTAATGTGATGTGGCAGGTCATGCTTTTAATTTTAATAAGCTCGAAAAAGAGAGTGAGAGATTGAGATTTGGGGATATAAATATTGTTTCTGAACCTATAACATCTCTTCTTGGAGGCTGGCAAAGCAGGTTCACCTCTGCCATCTGGGTTCAAGTCTTATTTCAGGAAAACGATTTGAAATGATTTCTGGGGGTATCAGCTTCAGTTAATGAACTGAATTTCCACTCCACAGACCTTCCAGGAAATTGCCAAACAGCATTAGCATTTCTATAGTATTTGTCATGCTTAGGTATTGCTGTGCTTTAAAAAGCACCTCCAGCTTACCTTTCTTCAAGTGTCCTGTACCTTTCAAACATCTTCAACATTACAAAATTCCAGTACAAGAAACCCAGGACTGTATTTCCGTGGTGCTTCCAGTAAGTGCCCAGTGATTTCAGGAGGAAGTGGAGCATTCCAAGTGCATCTTTGAATAGTTGGCCCTTAACCAGAGGCATCTCACTTTGGAATTCAGGATGGAAGCTGATCATGTTAGCATCCACTTGACAATGCAGGTCTTCTTGGCATCATAGGGTTAGGAGAGAGAGCAGAATTCATGTATCATTACGCTAACGAGAGCTTTCAAACTAGGCCAGTAAATAGGTGCCAGAAGGGTGAATAGCAGACCTGGGTTCTCTTTTCTTTTCCAAAAGAAAAAAAAATAAAAGAAAAAAAAAGAAAGAAGTAATGTGTTTTTATGCATAAGCTAGCACAAAAAGGGTGTTAGCCTTGAATTTAACCTGTGGTCATTGCTGTAATGCAGAGGGCTGGGAATGCTGCAGGACCATACAATATGAATCACCTATTCAGCATTTCACCTTCTGAATTTTATTCATTTTAATTTCATCTCAGTCACTGAAAGATGTGATCTGAACCCGGCATTTATTCAGTCGTATCTGACATGACTTTACTAGATGGCCATTGCTCTCTTCTCACTTACTTGGTTTGATTTCACCAGATGTGACTCCTGGAGGGGAATTGCCCTCATTCCACATTGACTTTGGCTGCAGAGGGATCCTGGAGCTTTCACTGCCTCCCTTGGCAGAAACTTGGCACTTTCTGGAGGAGTCTTGCTTAAGCCTTGGGAGAATGAAATAGGAAATGACTACTGTAACACAGCTGAGTAATGTGGTTCATTTCAAGCCGCTCAGACAACCACCTCGCTCTCTGCTAAGCCCGAGGTAATTGGTTTGGGGCTGTTTAGGGCACTTGTCTTTCATTCTCCTTTTTGATGTCTCTCTTTAGTCCTCTTATTTATTATTCTAATAGTTCATTTTTCCATTTTAACTCTCGTTTTTATATTTTTAATTATATCCAGGATAGAGGCAAAAGGGTGACCCATTGTCCTCATAAGTGACATCTAGTCTATGACTTGACTGACAGGAGGTACCATTAGAATAAGCATTCTTTCTCTGACCGAGACTATCCATGTTAACATTTCTGTACTCTGGGCTATATAGTTGATCTTACATAGCTGTAAATGATGAGTGACTCCATCAAAGTCAGAGGCATTACTCCAGTGCTAACATGGTGTAGGTCAGCTTAGATTCATGCTTTCAGGATTTAAGATGTCTGATCAGGGCTCCTGTTGTCTTGCTGGCCACTTCTGTCATTCAGTTGTGTATGCATTTGGAGTCAGCTGGAAAAGGTATCACAGTATCACAGTGTAAGCAAGGTTGGAAGAGACCTCAAAGATCATCAAGTCCAACCTATTACCACAGACCTCGAGACTAGACCATGGCACCAAGTGCCACGTCCAAACGTGCCTTGAATGCCTCCAGGGACAGTGACTCCCCCACCTCCCTGGGCAGCCCATTCCAGTGGGGAATGACTCTCTCGGTGAAGAACTTTCTCCTCACCTCCAGCCTAAACTTCCCCTGGCACAGCTTGAGACTGTGTCCTCTGGTTCTGGTGCTGGTTGCCTGAGAGAAGAACGCAACCTCCTCCTGGCCACAAGGTGCTTGATATGTGAGCTTTACACAAGAGTCATTGCCTTGAAGATCTTGAAGATCAGGTTCATGCTGACATTTGAACTTGGCTATGGAGACAGAAGTGTACAGAACATTACTACATCATATGTTGTTATATCAGGGCAATATCAAAACACGCACACACAAAATATTAAATAAAACAGCTGAAATAATTTCCTCTGTGTACACTGAGTATGTCTCCTTGGGCTAAAACTGATCTTTCAATTTGGAGTTCACATAGAATCATAGAATCATAGAATGGTAAGGTTGGAAGGAGACCTCAAGGATCATCTAGTTCCAACCCCCTGCCATAGGCAGGGACACCTCCCACTAGCACAGGTCACTCAAGGCCTCGTCTGGCCTTGAACACCTCCAGAGAGGGAGCAGCCACAACCTTCCTGGGCAACCTGTGCCAGTGTCTCACCACCCTCACTGGAAAGAACTTCCTCCTAACATCCAGTCTAAATCTCCCCTCTGCCAGTTCAAACCCATTGCCCCTTGTCCTGGCATTGCAAGACCTTGTCAATAGTTCCTCCCCAGCCTTCCTGTAGGCCCCCTTCAGATACTGGAAGGCTACTCTAAGGTTTCCTCAAAGCCTTCTCTTCTCCAGGCTGAAGAGCCCCAACTCTCTCAGTCTGTCCTCATAGCAGAGCTGCTCCAGCTCTCTGATCATCTTCGTGGCCCTCCTCTGGACCCGCTCCAACAGTTCCATGTCCTTCCTGTGCTGGGGGCTCCAGAACTGCACACAGGACTCCAGATGGGGTCTGGTGAGAGCAGAGTAAAGGGGGAGAATCCCCTCCCTTGCCCTGCTGGCCACACTGCTCTTGATGCATCCCAGCACTCAGTTGCTGTCTGGGCTGCATGTGCACACTGCAGGCTCATGTTGAGCTTTTCATCAACCCAGACCCCAAGGTCCTTTTCCTCAGGGCTGCTCTCCAGCCATTCACCACCCAGCCTGTATTTGTACTTGGGATTGTGCCTACCCAGGTGCAGGACCTTCCACTTGGCCTTGTTGAATTTCTTGAGGTTGGCCTGGGCCCACCTCTCCAGCCTGTCCAGGTCCCTCTGGAAGGTAAACTACTGGAGACAAAGTTCAGCATAATCAGCTGAAAACAACAGGCCTAGATTAAACATTACCAAAGTTTAAAGTAGAAGTAGGAGAAAGACTTTGCCTTCAGTTCCACAATTTTACACTCATGTTCTATGGCTGGTTTCTATCCTGGCAATTTCTTTCCTTCAGAGAAAAAAACCAGGGATTTTATGGAGAAGGCTGAACTGTTGGAAGAGGGCTCTGTGGGATGGGAGGAGGAATGCATAGTTTTGATTTATGTGAGAAGGAATGTTCTCACTAGGAATAAAGTTTACAAAACTCATTTCAGGAGCTACAAAACCACAATGAAATCAAAATTTGCATGATCATACTCTGTTGGAAAACAGAGTAAGTAGCTGCAGAAATTGGTACATAGGGGGAAAGTGGGGAGGGTCAAAGGTGGGAAAGCTCTTAAGTCTCTTTGTAACTGATAGAAAACAGAAAAAAGGTTTTTAAGAACTTCATACTTGGTATTCTCTTAGATAATGAGAACATAAAACGTCTGGTTCTCATCTTTTTTACACTTATGTAAAATTAGGATCAACTCAACAAGTTAATGGAGTTACGTAGGTTTAAATCTGGCATAAGTGAGATAAGAAACAGGCCCATCAGTTCATTAAGGACTTCATTAACTGTGACTGGAATATCTTGCAGAGCCTGTGTGCCTGCAAATAAAAAACCTGTGTTTGAGGCCACAGAAAGGTATTCTGCATGCCCTAATGTGCCTGTGTATGACCAGCTGCCTATTTCAAAGCCAAAAGCTAGAGGGCTCTGTATAGTTGCATCTGGGAGTGGGCGACTCTGAGTTTGTACAGCCCCAGCACTTGTGCGTGCAGCAAGAGTGATGCACACGCAGGTGGGGCTGACCTACTGTCAGCAACCAAGCCAGCAGAGAGAAATCTGGGCAGGTCTGCCTGCACACAAGACCTTCCACTGAATTTAACTTTCTCTTGACTTCTTGGTTTGCAAAATTACCCTGTTTATGTTTTTCTCACGTGTATGTAAGTTAAATATATAACTGCAGTTCACCGTTCTGTGTTTTCTGGTGAGGGATATGCTTATGGTCTTATGATGCCACTCAACCCACTCTATACCAATTTTACTCAAACATCAAAATAAATGTATATTAAAAAAAAAAAAATCCTATCCACAGGAAAGATCTGAATAGCAAAGGAACAAGCAGATCCCTCAAAAAACTTCATTCCTCTGCATGATTGATGGGCTCCATTACTTCAACTTTGCTGTTTGATCAAATGGTAAATCATGTAAATATGCCACATATGAGTGTCAGAGCAGTTTTGAAGAAGTGAAAATTTTTAAGTTACAGGTCAAGCAGCAATTTCCCACAACAACTCCTAATGAAAGCAAAGATTTTCTTCCTTTAAAGCACACATCAGACCAATCTAATTTACTAGGGAGAAAATTCACTTTAGTGCAGAAGGACAATCCAGACGTATACACTACTTATGTCCTTGTTAAGTGAAAATTGGGATAAGTGGTACTAAGTGGGTGCATAGATCTTAAGCTTGTCCTCTTCAATAGGGTGAATTTTACCCTTAAGAAGTTTAAGTAGAGCATCAGTGTTGTCTAGATCCTTCTGAGGACCGTTAACACACAGCTGAGTTTCACCATAAAGATGCAGTAGAAAATGTAAATTAATTGAGAGCTGTTTTACCAGTTATATACTTCTCACTTATCGCTACTCTGTTTTAGACTGTGGACTCTATTATGTCTTGTCCAAATTATGCTGGGGAAAAAAAAAAAAGGTTTTAGATTCACTTCTACCAATCTTTCGTGGGATTTCATTATGCATTTCTACTCCATTTCTGCTACTTTTTCTGCTAAAAGCTTACCAACTTACCATATCACAAGGAAATCCTGCAGACACTTAATTCAGGCTTCATGTGACTTGCTACGTTTGTCCTCGGCAAGCAGAGGAAGGTGAATGAAACTCAGGCCCTCAAAACAAACCAGATTTCTGCAGCCACAGTTCTGGTAGTTAGGGTAGGACCAGTGATGGCAATATTCAACCTGAGAAAGATTAAAAAATACCTGAGGTAGCACCAGAGGGCAGCTTGGCTGGGTTTTCAAGGAGTCCTTCCTTCAGACAGCACCACCAGCTGTATAGAAGGCTCACTTCTCCAATTCCTAAGGTATAATACCTGTGTTCTCAGACTGGTATAACACTGGAAATGAGTTGAATTTCAGAGATGCAGCTCTGCAGTGGAGAAGGATGGCATCAAATGTAGGTTCCCACACACAAAAAGAGAAATAAAAGGCCTTCAAAGATGGTTGCAGAGCAGCTCTAACAAACGCTTGTCAAAACTGTGGACTGACTTGCTCCTTTCAACTTGATTGTATTTCTGGTTCTGAGAGATGGTCACTGCCATCATTTATTACCAATCTTCATACCTCAGAGGGATAAGAAAGGAAAATAACTTTCTTTAGCAGTCGCGAGATAATTTAATTAGATGTTCACGAGTAGGTGGCTTGAATTGCTAATAAAGTTTGGGAGAGTCTCTTTGGAAGGGTTTTTCCCCCTTTTTTTATTTTCTCTCTCTCTCTTTTTTTTTTTTTAACAGTTTGACCCCAGAATCAATTCTATATCTGGTTCAAAAAGCCTTCTTGTCCCAGGGAAATGTAAATGACACCTCTGTGAGAATTAGTGATTTTGGCTCATGGCCCTAATGTCATTTCATTGCTTTGTACATCAAAAAAAGGTCCCTTGACACAGGCATTGGTTTACCTTAACTGGAGTGACTCATCATTTTCCCACAATTAAATTTTTGAGCTCTAATGCAAAGCAGACTTATCTGCTTTGACAGGACAGTACAGAATAAACAGAAAAGACTAAATTTGTATTGGCAGCTACCACTGCGCTGCAGTTATGAGTAATACAGCATAACTAGAAAGGACACCAAGAAATCAAAATAGATTCTAGTTGCTGGAGAACTGAAAAAGAAGAAATCCCAGTAACTGACTATTCAGTACTGTATCAAGACACTGGATGGGAACAACAGCAGTAAATGTTTCTGCTCCTCTTGGTTTGTTTTTTTTTTTCTCCCTCCTCTTTTATTTTTGTCCCCTCCATTATTTTTTATTTCTTAAGATATGCCACTGTGGGTAATTTGTGTGTTCTACATATACTAAGGAGAAGAAAATATCCTTACAATTAGGACCACTGTTGAAACACTGATTTCCTCAAGCCTATGCCCTGCCTTCCTCAGACCAACACTTCTTGGTCTCCCATCTGCTTAGCATTCTTTTTCCCACTAATGAAGCGGGATACTGGGGTGCTGCTGGTGTGTGACCCACGTGCAGCTACATCATCAGAGATGCTACACACTGGTGGGTCCAGGAGGCTTCCCTGGAAGCCCTACATGTTTAAATTCAGATTTAATTTGTTCTGGCTACATCCTGAAGACAATTACACGGTGTCACAGATGCTTTCTTGCAATGTGATGGGGGACATCTGTCACACCTGGAAATGCTAGCAGAGGTGTGGTAAGAGTAGAGATGTGGGTTTGTATAAAAAAAAAAATTGGTTGAATCTTACCTTATTTGTTTGTGGAAGGGAAATGATTCATAAACTCAGCATCTTAAAAAAAACCAAACAAACAAAAACCTATTGTCAGTAATCTTCTAACTAAGAATAGACATGCACTGAATTCAGATGAGTTTAATTCCTCCAAGCCCATGGGCCTAGTGTTTCTGACTGGCTGGCAGTCAGTCAGTCAATCAGAAGCTCTGGGCTTGAGGACATACATAGAATTGTGGATTAAGCTCATATCACTTTGCTCCAAATTTACACGTGCAATTACTACATCTGCACACACAGATCAATGCACAGTATGCACAGATGAACAGAACTCTTTGGCACGTGCTTAAGCAAATTAGGACATGGTTGCATACAGTTAAAAACTGGGATTCTAAACCTTTGTACACTTCTGTTGTGATATTTTGTAATTGCTAATTGCAACCATGTCTGTGCAGGATATGTAATTCAACATGACAAGTGTTTTTAGCAGCAGGTGAATAAGATCAGTTATTGAAACAGCAAAATTATTGCCAACATTGAGAAGATTAGATAGAAATGCAAGAACCTCATTCATATCAAATCCAAAGAACCTCATTCATATCAGATGTAACACAAGGTGGAGTAAACACAGAAAACTGTTAACTTTACATCAATAAATAATTTAAATAGTTTATAAGAGAACAGAATGGCTTGGCACAGTTTTGACTCTTCAGCATTATAAACAGAGTAGTAATACCATACAGTTCTGCTCATATATATTTATATTTCAGACTACTCCCCTATTGTGTTCCATGTTTAAACTGGAAAATTAATATACCAGACAGAAACTTCTCATTTTAGGAGCTCAATACAGAGTGGATATGAATCAGTGTTGTGCTATTACAAAAAAAGAGCAAATGAAATCTGATTTCACTGCTGGGTTACATCTAGCTGAACTTTTTGGTCCTTTAGCAATATTCAGCATCCCTTCTTCAAAACTAATGCAAGCCCTCATCTTATGCTGCCTATCATACAAGAAAAGGGATATCTGAAGAAACCTTTAAGTAACTGCAGTTACATTGTGGGAGTGTGAGTTTTAACCTTTACATCTGCACTGGAAGCCTTGGGAACTTGATCTGATAGTTGTTAGATGAACCAGACAAGATATGCCAATAGTGTCAGTGCCATCAGTATGCAAAGAATAGTTCTCTAGAGAAAGATGAATGGATGTGGCCCTGTGCCAGAGTGTTTTTGGGCTGCCATGCAGAGGTCTTCACTTTTAATTAATTTTTAAATGCAAAGCGCCAAGGACATGATATCCTCAGTGAGAAGTACAGGACTGTCTTCCATTTCTCTTGTCCTCCAACATGAAATTATGGTTGCCAGAGCACCTCTGTGTGCATGTGTTTGTGTATAATATAACAGAAAAGGATATAGATGTGAGCAGGTCAGCACATGTCCTGTAGGAATTATAGTTTGAGATTTGCTTCACAGATCATAGAATCATTAAAGTTGGAAAAGACTTTCCAGATCATTGAGTCCAACCACAACCCAACTACCATGACCACTAAACTATCTTGAAGCACCACACTGCAGGCTTCTTGAACATCACCAGGGATGGTGATTCCATCACCTCCCCGGGCAGCCAGTTCCAACACCTCACCACTCTCAGTAAAGGAGTTTTTCCTAATGTCCAATCTAAACCTCCCTGGCACAACTTAAATTCATTTCCTCTCATCCTATCTCTAGTTATTTGGGAGAAGAGACCAACACCAGCCTCTCTTCAGCCTCCTTTCTGATAGTTGTAGACAGCAATAAGATCTCCCCTTCTCCAGGGATCTTCCTTCTAAACAAACCCAGCTCCTGCAGCTGCTCCTCATATGCCATGCCCTCCAAACACCTCAGCAGTCTCTTTGCTCTTCTCCGGACATGCGCCGGGACCTCAGTGTCTTCCTACACTGTGGCACCCAGAGTTGAATGCTGTGGCCTCACCAGGGCCAGTGATCAAGCGATTTTTGGCTTCCATAGGGCACAGGCATCCTGGATCTGAGTCTACAATTGAAATGATGAGTGATGCAGATTCTCATGCAGACTGCATGTTCTGCCTTTCTTTTGGCAATTTTTCTATTGAAAGCAAGGATACAGCAAAGGATAAGTGAAAAGGATTAATGTAAGTAGTCTGTCTCTCTTTACCTAAGTTTTACATAATACTGGCTACTTAAGATCTATTAGCCCTCTGCCTTCCAAGACAGTGACTGTGTCAGTTTGCTCCTCATAAATAAGTCCCTGATAAACTGACCATCACCTTACAACAGGAGGAGTTTTTAACAGATTATAGCCCTTTTGATCTGCTTGCCCCTTGTCATGCTGAAACACCTGTATAATTTTGGCTGCAGTCTGGAAGGAGTATTTCACAGCTCATAGCTCATGCATTGTTTCTTAACCCTCTGCCCTGTTTACCAGAAGTAGTTTTAACTAAAGTTTTTGGCGTTGACTCCGTACTTATTTCCTAGTAATCAGTTAATAAGTAAAACTTGCATATACATACATATGTACACATATGGTAAATACAGTCATACAGTAAATATTCGTGCCCAGAGTCAGCCACATGCAGCATTCATAAATTAATACCACAGCCTGATGTCCTCCACACTTTTGTTTTCACTTTAAGATTCTTTCTTAATAAGGAATAATGAACATCAACACCCAGTTCTTCAGCAAACCAAAGCATATAAGCAATTAAATTAAATTAAATTAAATTAGCACAGCCAAGCAAACAAAGCAGTAATCATTCAAGTCCTCTATTGAGGCTGCAGCCATCACAATAGACTAAAGACTAACAATGCATTCCAGTAAAGACAATTGTGCTTAAATATTCATTTAAAAAATCTTAAATACTAAGTAAATACTAATTTTTGCCACAAAAGATTCCTTCACTTCACAAGGTGACAATTGCCAGACAGAACTGGTCTTTTATAAGCCTGACGTTACTGGAGTAGATTCAGCATTATCTTCTCCATGGAGTTTTAGCTCATAGCCTCCTGGGAGTCTCCACCACTTTCCTTGAATGTACTAAAGCAAGGGTTGGCCAGTCCAGAACAGTAAAGGATGAGGGTTTTAGAGAATAGTCTTGGGTCAAGAATTATTATTGCTAGAGGCCTCCAAAACCTAGTTATGGGTTTCAGCAAACCCTGTGGGCTCTTATGATAATGCTTTTCTACAGTATTATTGTTATATGGCATTAAATCAGTCAGATTCATGAGCAACAAGAGGTCAATGTCTGATTGAAATTCATAAGGTCAAAAAGGAAACTAAAAATCAATTTATAAGATATGAAGATTTAGGTTCAAACTATATCCATGAGCAATAAAATTTCACATCCATAAATGTAAGAAATCAGTTATTAAACTTGAGGGGTGGGGGGAAGAAGACTTATTAAGTTTTACACACACATAAGGCAGCTAACACATAATTTTATCAGACATTACTGAAATCCTATGTGTAATATAAGAGATGATGGGCTAAAATGCTAAATGGTTTAGCACTAAATTATTAAGTGATGTATCCCTAAGGTATTAAAAAGATAAGAAATGCAGAGCAGGTGTCTCTCCCAACAACTCTCAATCAGTAGTTTAAGTTTTTCCCCACGAGTTTTTTTTTTTTTTTCCCTCATGTGAGTTTTTCCCACAGGAGTTTTCAACATGAGCTTCTCCCTTCATATAGGCTCTTCCCATGTGAGTTTTTCCCCACGTAAGGTTTTTTGCCCATGTGAGTTTTTCCCCTATGTGAGCCTGTGCCCATGTGAGTTATTCTCCCATGTGAGTTTTTAGCACACAAAGCTTTTCCCCATGTGAAAATAAAGAAAAAAACAAACCAACAAACAACCCAGAAGTGAGGTAAGAACACCTTTGAAACAGAAGATAATTCATTTGGTAACAACAAATGTCATTTCTGAAGATGTACCTGCAGCAGCCTGTGCAGCACATTTCAAAGGGACCTGGCTTCTTGTGGATAAAAACACTGAAGGACCTCAGTGAAATGTGTTGAACTTCCCAAAGCTTCCAGCAATTTGCAACTGCTGCTGTCATTTAGAACTTTTTGTGTAGAGTGCCTTAGGACATGAAAGTGTTCTCATTGATCCCCTGTTGTTTTTCCACAGGTGCTGTAGGTACAAAGTGAAAACACCCTGTGGAATGCATGGTCAAATATACCCACCATAAGCAGGTGAATTAGGAATTTAAGCCATAGATCCCAGGTGCTGAATTACTTCATGCAGTGGAAAGGAGATGCTAGTACTGGTGAACTGACCACTACAGCTAGCTAAAGTACTTTCACTGAAAGCCCTAGTGTTCACTCAACAGCACACCAGCAGTGGGTAGGAATGCTTCCACTTACTCTTATTTTGATGATGGTTCATCTTGGCTTAGCTCCTTCTTCCTTAACTTTCTTTTGCTACCTGTTCTCTAGTTGCTCGAGTTTAGTCATTTGTCTGGTCATGACTTTTGGTTTTGTTTTTTTTTTTCCCAAATATTAACTTTTGCATCTTGTCCATTCAACACAGAACTTGCTACCTGCCCTGGTTTTATCAAGAAACATTCCTGGGACCTGGGTTGCTGAAGCCAAGCTATTCTCAGAGAATATCTTTCATTTAAGAATAGAAGTAGGATATTGCTTTGTAGCTCTCCATGAAAGAAAAGGTTTGACAGTGTGAACTCTGCAAAGTCTGAAGACTCAGAAGGCAAATAAGCCTGTCAGTATTGTTTTCATAATAATGTTTGGGGTTAGGCCATGACATTTAGAGCTGGATATATTACAGCACCATTTGAGCTGCAGCTTTCATACACCTCCAACCTCTTCCCTTCAAAACATCCTTCAATAAGAGTGAAGAATCTGATCACATTTAATCTTGGGTAATTCAGTTAAGCTGCTATCTAATCTTTCCTTAATATCACCTTTATTCTCTACTGTTCAGCTTCCACTTTTTCCTGTCCAGATCTTTTGATCCCTGTTAGTAAACCACAGATGGGAGCTGCACAGGCTGATGGTCCATCATGTACAGCTGAGTGGATATGGGATGAAAATGGTGCACAGAGATCATGCAGCTCTTGGGCCAACCCTTGCTTGTGTCCAGGCTCATCTCTGATGAGGGCATAACCTCTTCTGAGCCAGGGCACCATTTGCATTTGTCTCCTAAAGCATCTTCAATGATTTAAATGAGCTAAATGAAAGTTTTTTAATGAAAAAGAAAAGGAGGAGGAGGAGGAGGAGGAAGAGGAGGAGAAGGAGGAGGAGAAGGAGAAGGAGAAGGAGAAGGAGAAGGAGAAGGAGAAGGAGAAGGAGAAGGAGAAGGAGGAGAAGGAGAGGGAGAGGGAGAGGGAGAAGGAGAAGAAAGAGGAGAAGGAGGAGGAGAATGAGGAGGAGAATATCAACAGAGATTTAAGACATTACAACTTGAGAGGCACAATAGAATGTTTGGTCATGTTTACAGCTGTTAGAAAATATGCAGAAACCCTGTTTCATGGCTCACCTGAGTGAAAAGAAGCAGGTTACCTTCCCTGGATTGTAGCTGGTTGAATTTCACAGCTGGCAACAAAAGTTTCCAACAAAATGAAGTCTTTGCCTTCATTTCAGTAATGTTCAAAGTAGATTCAATAACTTTCAAACAAATTCAGAAGCCCTCTTTCTGAGTTTGGTACATCTTATATGTATATTGTGATCCCACTCCAAGTATAATGTGAGTCAGACAAACAAAACTGAAAATTTGAATTTAAACCCCAAAATGATCAGGTTTGGTTTAGTTTTGTTTTTTTTCTTTTTTTCCTTCCTCCTCCTAATATTTTGATTTTCATTAGCCTTTCCAAATTGGAGACCAGCACATAGAGCTCTCTGTCTGGGAATGCTAATAATTACTTCTGAAAGATAAAAATGTGAAACTCTTGGATAATAAGATGGCTGTAGGGATTTAATGAATTCCTGTGGGACTACCCAAACTTCAAGACCAGCCAACATTACATCATTTGATGGAGATATTCTGTTGGGAATAGCCATGTAAAATTAAGGCAAGTGATAATTTTAGTGGTTTCCCCTCTATTTTCCTGTTCATAAGCAAACTGCTATGGCTTTGGATTTGTTGATGTAATAAGCAATGAGAGAAAAAAAAAATCAGGTTTTACAATAAAAAAGAACATTCTTATGCTTGTTTACAATGATTCTTTAGTATGATTACCTTACAACATGATTGTTATATTAGCAGCATTTGAATATGGTAAAATGTAAATTATATTAAAAAAAAATTATAAATCATTATGGAAAATGTTATATTCTATGGCTAGCATAGCCATAGACACTACTACCTAAACACTACTATAAAAATGAAATAAAGCTCTATTAATGCAATAAACTTACTTAATAAAAGTTGCTTTCATATTCAAAACCAAAATATTAAAGCATGCTCCATATCTGAAAGTCAAAAGTGAAAGAATAAATTAACTAAGGTTAAGAACCTTGTAGCAGCTGACTAACAAAGCTCTAGGGCATTATAAAATTTCATGCTCTTGTAATAAAAAGGATAAAGAATTGGCTAGAAGACCAGTAAAAGTTAAAATAAATGAACATAAAGTAGATGAAAAAGCTTGACATGACTGAGACCACAAATGTGTAAAGACCAAAGACACAGTTTTAAGCCATTAGAGGACTGAATTAAATGCAAAATGAATCCTAGCAGTAAATTAATAGAAAATTACAAAGGTAAATGAGCTCTCTTTCACAGTTACAGCAAACTTTTTACATAATTTTTATTTTTTTTTTCCTCTGGTATGTGAGAACATAGAAATGTGATGAGTTAAATTCTGCCACATGCCCAAACCAGAAATAATTCTTAATATTTCTGCCTGTAGAAAATTCACATTTTATAGAGCAGACAGAAGCATGACCACACAAGACATTTTCTACTTAAGGTGGGAGCAATTATCATTTATATTTTTATTAAAAATTTGCTTTATATTCTGTATTAAAGTTTTACCTTCTAAGCCCAGTCCCACCTTCATCTCTGTACATCTTGAAAAGTTATGATGAAAAAGGATCAAATTTTTAGACTTGTTTTTATTTCTGAATCAGTGGGTAAGACTGGGAGAGGAAGACATTAAAAAAAAGGTAGAGGAAGTACAAGATGCTGAAGAACATATTATAGCCTAAAGCAAAGAAAAGTTTTCCTCACTAACTGCATAGCAGCCCAAATCTGTAATATTTGTAAGATCAAATAGAGCCCAAACACAAAAGCAAACACACCTCTGGTATTGATATGTTTTTTTATTCACCAGCACAAGAAGTGCTTTCGTATTTGGAAAACTTGTTGATGTGAAAACTGGCAAATGTTTGCTTGTATCCATGCTGCAGGTGATCCTGAATCCAGCCTGACTCCCAAGTTATGAAGAAAAAAGAAGGGTGAAGGGGGCTGGGGAGGGGGGAGCGGTGGTGAAGAAAAACACCTTCTGACCTCAAAACATCAGTGCTTTGAACCCCCAAATGCCCAAAGAGGGTTTAAAAGGTGAAATTGGATCTCTTTGATCTTGTTGCAGTGCCTAGAAATCTTCATGCTCTGTACTGCTGTGCAGCATTGTCTTTTAAAGGCAAGGTCCTGTGCTGAAGTAGGTTCTGGTTTGATCTTTGTAATCTAATGTGTTAAGAGTTCAATTAATCACCCAGGTGTAATCCATCTGTCTGCAAACCTCTATTAAAAGACTTTCTGTGTAAACTGAGTCTCATTTTCTGTTTTGAAAAGTTCCAAGTGACCACAGGACCAAATCACCTCCATTATCCTAAGCAACAGCCAGATGTAAGACACTGTTTGTTGTCTTAAAAATACATTCTACAGCATGGTCTTCAAGATATGCAAGCTGCAAGTTTTTCTGAAATCATGAACATGCTACTTTATACTGACAACATGAGTGATTGGAGAGAAAAGATTTATGTGTGGTCTGTGTCTGTCTCTTTATAAGCATCAGTACAGAGGGCTTTTAGGATATTTTGCACCCTCAGGTTGCTCTACAGTAAGGATGTTCAAGGCAGTGCAGATTCAAGTTTCACCTCATTGCCATCTCTGCAAGAAACTATTTTTTTCCCCTTTGTTTTAGAGAAAAATCCTAGAACCTCTAATGAGGAAAATGGAAGCTTTCAGAGTAAGAATGTGTTTTTTGCTGGAGACAGGAGCGGCATCAGATTAGGAGGCCTGGTTCTGTGGCTCATTGCTCAATGTGCTGTAGCTGAGAGTAACCATTATTTAATCACTGATTTACCTACAGGGGTGACAGCATGACAGTAAGACCCTCCTCAGTTTGCTTCATTACTTTGCTCCTTTATAGAGCTGCAAAATAGCTTTTTTGAGTGATTGAGAAGTCACATCCTAATGGGAAGGTCGGTTCAGCCATGTGTGTGGATGGTTTGCTGGACACCACGAGGAATGCAGAGCAGCATCAAGCTCTAAAACCTAGCAGTGCACTCCTGCAGGCCAAGGTTTCCCTCAGAGATCTAAAAGTACAGATCAAGAGGATGAATTCTTGTAGCCACTAGATTTAAAATTATAGAATCAGAGAATACACTGGGTTGGAAGGGAGTCCCTGCAGTAAGCAGGGACATCCCCAAATAGGTCAGGTTGCTCAGAGCCCCATCAAGCCTGACCTTGAATGTCTCCAGGGATGAGACCTCTACCACCTCCCTGAGCAACCTGTTCCAGTACTCTACCATCCTAATACTAAAGAACTTCTTCCTAATGTCCAATCTAAATCTACCCTGCTCTAATTCGAAACTATTGACCTGTGTCATTTTGTCACATGCCCTTGTAAAGAGTCCTCCCCCAGCTTTCTTGTAGGCTCCCTTCAAAAGGATGCTATGAGATCTCTCCAGAGCTTTGTCTTCTCCAGGCTGAACAGCCCCAGCTCTCTCAGCCTGTCTTCATAAGAGAACTGCTCCAGCCCTCTGCTCATTTTAGCAGTCCATCTCTGGATGGTCTCCATCAGGTCCATGTGCTTCTTGTGTTAAGAACCCCAGAGCTGGACACACTACTCCAGGTGAGGTCTCACCAGAGCAGAGTGGGTGCTGTGACAGCTACAGAAATAGATGAGACAGGAATACATTATTTTTGCCAATTTTAGCCAGATTCATCCAGGTAGAAAAACTACAGTAACTTTTTGGGTGGAAAAGTTTGATAAGCTTAAAAAGAGTAAATTAAACTGTTTTTGAAATGAAGAAGCTAGTGGAAAAAGTTCAACAATGTTAGTGATAATGGACTCCTGCACAGGTTCTCAAATTCTTAGCAAGAGTACCTCACTTCTCTTCATTAACAAACTGTCCTGTACCTTTTTCTAGAGCAGAGGTAGCACATCAATCTGACCATTTCTAATGAGATATAGGATAATACTGCATGGACCAGACTTGCTTGTCAGCCACTGCCTGATGGGTTTAAAGTAAGAAACGATCCTTCATTAATTAACCTTCACTTTCTATGTAGATTCACTCATTGAGATGCAGGTAATTAAACCAAGGTCATTTCAAGGACTGACAGAGGAAAAACAGCAATGCAAAGGTGGTGTGGTTGTTTTGATAGAGGGCTCTCACTACAATTGTTTGAGTGTAATGCTTACATATACAAAGGTGGCCTTTTTGGAAAAAAAAGAAAACTACCTTATTTTTAATTTATCACTCCAAGGCTAAATAGGGTTCGGACCTAGCTTCACAGACTTTGCATGGCTTTCAGGATAGATTAGGAAAAGAAAATATCATTAAGCTCAAGAAAATGCAAGGAAAGAAAAAAAGAGAAAAAAAAAAAAGGACAAAGACAGGCATGAACTTAATAGGAGGGCTTGACAGTGACTGAAATACCCCTGCAAAAGAAGCTCAATCTTCTGTCTCATTTTAACGCAGTACTCACCAATTAAAAGAGAACTACTTCAGTTAGAAAACTTTATGCAGAAAATAGAAATCTAATTTGTCTTAGTGTTCAGATTCATTTCACTGAGTTTTAACCCTTACAAATGCAATGATGCAAACCTATTGAGAGCTGTGCAAGGCAAGCAGCTGCTCCCTCATTCACAAGTATTAGACTCCAATTATGAAAGTGCTGTAGCTTGGGGATATAACAGTATTTTTGCAGCTCCTCCAAATTAGCTCTTACACCAGTCCAAGGCATGTGAAGTTTCAAACTTTGATCACTGTTGAGAGCAAAGCGAATATATTGAACCTGCAAATAGCCTTTAGCTCTTTCCAAGTGGTTCCCTTATAATTTGAGTGTTAGATTAAAGTTGTATGTTATAGATTTTAATAACTATCTTCCATTTGGTTTGCTGAGTACCACTTGCTGTGGATTAGATGACCTCCTCACCAGCATGTTCCATTATGAGCACTTAACCTTGGAAGTTGTAAAGACAGAGCATTTAATCTGTTAAACACAGTCAGAATCAGAAGGTTATATAATTACAGGTAATTTGGTTTAGCACTTCTGATACTTTCCAATTATTAAAATAAATTTTGCTGCAAACTTTCTTCTCAGGAAATGGAAAAGAAATGATAAATATTGAAAAAACTTTAATATTGGAGAACACAAATATTTGTTGAAATACATACCTAAATTTGTTTCACTTAAGGCCTTCAGTAGTCAATGCAGTAAACTTTTATAAGCATGGGTATGCAGAGATCAACATTTAGTTATGCAGGAATTCTAAGAGTAGGTAAGAATGAATTTGAAAATATTTTCCCACAAATATCCCTGATAGGTACACCTTGTGGTGGAGTTACTCATAGAGACACTTATCCACACACCAGTCACAGCTTTTTGATATTTGAGTGCAGAGCAGATATAAAAGAAGTGAAGAGCATTCAGAAATCACTGCCTCCCTATGGAAATTCCACAGCTAAGCAGGCAGCAAATTGTTTTCATCATTAAATTAAAAATCAATAAAATTAAAAGCTTATGAAGAATAGGAAACTGCTTATTACAGAATGAAAGTCCTGATAACATAAGATAATAAGCATGATCTGCAAAGCTCTGCTAGAAAGCATTCAAATTTAATGGTGATGAAATATGACAATTCTACATATAGATTGCAAAAGATTTATTCATTCTTAATTTAAAGATAATTGATGTTTGAATAAAGAATTTTTTTTTCCTGTACCATTTTACCATTCACAGGTGTTTCTGTAACTTTAGAACAACTCACTGGAGTAACTAATGGCTATTATTGCAAATCACCCTAGAATCTAATTTAAGGAGATGATCAATCTTTGTAACTCCATGAGTTATAATCTATAAATAGTTGAGAAAAATTTTACATAACACTTTTAAAATGCAGGTGGAGAGCGAGATCATAAAGATCTAGATCTACTTGAAGATGCCTGTGGTCACTGCAGGGGTCTTGGACAAGATGACCTTTGAGGGTGCCTTCCAAACTGATGCATGCTATGATTCTATAAATTAGACACCAAAATCTGAATGTCTCATAATCTCAGCCTAATTGTGAATTTTCCATGAGGAACCAACAACATGCACTGAAAACAACGAAGCCACCCTGTGGCTGTAGTAACATGAAGTGACTCTCGGGTGTGCTTCACACACAATGTAGTTTAAGATGATGGCATCAGATGATACCATGGGGATTTCCATTTTGGTCCTCAAAGGCAAGCCCTTACTTTGCAAATGAGGTTGCTAAGAAAAATACATGCAGCTGCATGTCAGGTACACAGACATTGTCACTGATGTTCCAGCACACCAAGGGCACCAATTCACTTGATGCTTGTACACACATGAGTGTTACACAGCTGTGAAACTAGATCTGTGTTTAGAATGCATGTTTCATGTGAATTACAGGAGCTGTAAAAATGAGCAATCAGAACTGCATTTCATTTGGAAATTGGAGATTTCAGCAACATGAACATTTTTTTTCCCAGGAAGGCAACACTGTCAAAATGTTTTGTTTATGCAAAGCTCTAAAAGGGAAAAAAAAAAAAAAGATGCCAAACAAACTAAAAATATAAAGTCAGCTGAACCTGAATGGAGCTCCAATTACACCCATTTTTTTAAAGCTGTTGTGAGAGTGTTTGAGCTTAATTAGGTTAAGCTATTTCAAAGCGTGCCCAGTTGTTGTAATTTGTTTATGATACAGAGTTGCTCTTTGATCATGAATGTTCATTTTTATAGAAACCCTGTTATCAGTCTCAGGATAAGAAATAAAATGAACAGTGCTTGTGGTAAGAAAAATTAGGAAAGTTTAAGAAGCTCAGAAAATAGCTGTCTTGTTCATAAAAAAAAAAAAAGGCATGACTTCATTTAGCATGTGATGGTAGTAGGGGAAGCAAATTATATTATAGGAAACTAAAGTGTGTTCATTTACACATCCTGCCTGAGATAGTGATAGCCATTGGAGTATCTTTCATAACTTGGCCTCTAGTCTGAGTTTGAACTTTGCTGGCTCCTGGGTAGAGCACTTGTAATGTTAGCTCATAATTTCTGTCCTTTGAAATCCTTCCATTCAGCACCATAGGAAAAAAAAACCCAAAACAAACCAAACCTAGAGAAGCAGTCCCCATCCTTGCAACTGCTGTTTGATTCTGGTATTTTCAAGATGAAAAGAAGAATTAAATAAAAGGTTAAAAAGATACAATACAGTCTAAGCATCCCTAAGAAAATACTCTGGCTCTTCATTTTTAAAGAATGATTCTTATCTGTTGTTGGAATTGGGTAATAAGGACATACTCAGACCATCTTTATTTAAAAGCATGAATCTAGGTTAGAGGCTATAGGCTCTTGTTTTCAGCTTCTCTCTTTTTTTTTTCTTTTTGGTGTTGTTTAAATCTTTTACATGGTAAGATGGGTGCATTAGCTGCACAGTTTTCTAGCTGAAGATCATCCAAAATACATGAATACATCTTGGCCTTTGGGAAGGGCTTTATTCACAGAGCATTTAAATGAGGTGAGGGTTGTTTTTTTTTTTTTTTTCCCAGATATTGCATGAAGATATTTTTGCAATCATATGGGAATAATGCAGCTCTGTCTAAGGTTCTCTGTACCAGCAAAGCTATCTCTCTCTGGAACATGCTACAAAATGGACAAGAGCTTCATAGGTAAAAACTGAGACTTTTAAGACTGTATTTTAAAACTCTTTTAAAATGCAATAGATAAAGTGAGTTGTCTATATGGATCTTTGCGTGTCTAAGGATGCCATGATTGGGCATCCTTGTGTTGATCTCACCTGATTTATACACATATTAGTCACTGATGCAAATTAGGCATGCAACATTTGTACATTTTTTTTTTTTAAATGCAGGTCTTAATGACTCCTCTTTCCTAAACAAAACTAATGATGTTGAAAAGCAATATGCAAATATTTGCTCCTTCACAATATCATCTTCGAAAAGCACCCAAGAACCCTGTACCATTTTATTAAGGCAAATGAATTTATTCATAGTAAACAACTACATCAGTGAGCTCAGTCTCTTCTGTTCACAATTAACTTTGAATTACTTTCACATTTTTCAAATGTATTCAATATCCAATGTTTATTTTGAGTTCTAGCCAGATTTATGAAGGTATGTTCTCACCAGGCAATGGACATATGCACTGCTCAGGCACTTTGACTCACTAAATACCTCCTAACTTTTGCCTGTATCTGGTCCTAATTTTTGGATGGAGACTTCTTTTGTTAGCGGTCTCCGCACTTTTGGACACTGAGATATGATACTTAGACTGAGTGGACTCTAATGACCTGTTATGATTTTTGCTCCAATTAGGCTGCATTTAATTACTAGATCTATATTTAATAAGCTGCTTTCCATAAATGTTATGCAACATCCCCTGAAAAACTGCTATTTCAGTTAAGATTTCTGCCCATAAATCAGTCACTGGAATATTCAGAGAAAGCAAATATGAAAGGGGTGTGAACACAGCTGAAGGCTATTCAATGTTTTAGTCAAGGGACTTTTCATGGAAAATATTTTGAGGTATTTGCTTAGTTCTAATCATTACCATGGGACGCCCTGGAAATCCAATAGTATCAGAAGTGCCAAGGCTTGAAAGCAATTAAATATGTTTGAAGAAAGGGATTTTCATTTTACATTTGTGTTGAAATTTTGGTGTAGGAAGGAAGCAGGCCCAGCTGAGGCAAATTCCACAATTCTCTCAGCCTTCAGCAGTCTGCAAGGCCATAGATCTAACTAAGCTCCACAAGACCTTTTCTGACTACAGGGAGCTTTTCTTTTCTGTCACTATTTTTGCCGTCCTCGAGCGAAGGCAGCCTGTTTGCATGTCTTGTTACATACTGTGGGCAACAAAATGTGCTGGGCTAGGAGTCCTGGTGGAAAAGTGCCACATCTTAGTTTCACCTACATTCGGGACAGCAGTATTGTGAAGTGACATCTGAGCTAGTGCTGAAGTAGCTCAAGTACTGAGAACAAAATAGCCAATAGATTTGTCATGGACAAATTAGCCCAAGCAGAGTGTCCTCTCCATCAGAGATCAGGCACCTTTAGGAGACACAGGTTTTGCAAGAACTAAAATGTAGTGAACCTGGGTAGCCCTTATTTTCCATTTTAATGGGAGTCAAGGAAGCTGATCAGATCATGGATGCACTCAATAATGTGATGAATGGCACCTTCAACAGACTACTGAAAACTTTCCATGGTGCTAGGGCTTCACTGTGCCTTCTTTTATTGAATATTAGCAGCTAGAGATGCTGTATGCGCTGAAATGTGAGAAGGATTTTCATGCTTGTAAGAGTTCAGCATCAAGCTACAGCTGAGTATTAACACTTCTCTTTTCATTCAGAGTTCTTTGTCTGGGCTGCATATTCAGAGTGATAACAACAGTGAGAATTCATGGAAATTCAATGCCCTGTTCCTCTACTCTGATAAAGCAGAAGATAATAAAGACATTGCATCCGAAACATAGTTAGTCAGATTTTGGAAGGCCAAAATATGAAGGCATTTCATAAATTAGGATGGCTGGCTGAAGTCCTGTAGCATAAAAGAATGCCAAAGAACCACACGGGATTTCCCCCTCCCTTCAGGATACAGCACTTAGCAGCTATTCAATTACTGTTTCAAGATAAAGCACGATTGCAACAGCTACTTTACACTGTGCTTCATATTTTACTTCCTCATGAATATAGAACTGTATTGCTGATCACACAAGCATCACACATCTAAGTCCTAATATCCACAGCCTTAAAAAAAAAAAAAAAATCTAATGCCACAGAAAAGGATTCCTTTTTATTGTGTTTCAATTGTCTGAATACTCAGAGAACTGTAGAATCTCCCAGCTGTTGTGGTTTTTTTTTCCTCTCCTGTTAAACAGGAGGCAATTATGTGCTACACATTTTGGGAGCTCATTTATGGGGTACAGGAAGATTTTGGCAGATTTTGTTAAATATGATCAGCTAAATCATGCAAGCCTAACTGCAAACCACAGATCCACGTATTCTCAGAGCAAATCAACACAGCAGACAAGCAACATTTGTTAACTGTACTGACATCTTCCTATGGCTTTGTAAGTCATGATTTACGCTCACAATGTTGTTTGCAAATATGAACCATGGCATTTGCTTCATATTTTATACATGTTCTAGCACGCTTTGTTTATTGGGGATTGGTTGGCTCTGGCCATAGGTACTGAATTGGAAAAACATCCCAGTTCCTGGGAGCTCTCAGAGTCCCATGATATCAGTAACAAAAACCTCAGTGTTTGTCAAGTGCCTCTCAGCTTTCATTGTAGCTAGCCTCCCAACACTGCTGAAATTCCTCGGAGTATTAATAACGGTTGCTCAGTGGCGTCTGACGAAGCACAAAACCATCCTACAAAACCAGCAAAATGATTACTGGCACCTTCTTTGGCACTGGATTGGAATGGTTTCTAAACAGACTGAAAAACCTGGCTCACTTGGAGGTGGCTGCTCCAGCCAAGGAGGTGACGGGATCTCATCAATGGGGAGAAGGTTCTGCAAGAAGGACTTGTTCATCACTGCCTGTGCTGTGGCTGTTTCCTGAGGAGACAGGTCAGTTGCTTTAAAAANTTCAATGGAGTTGAAACACCTGGGCTTGGATGTGGCATGAGAAACACAGCCTTGTTTCCTTTAGGAAGCATTGTAATAGGGAGTGTTCGTGAGATACACCCTTCAGGCTATACCCATTAAAAAAAAAACAACTATCAGATAACAAAGGATGACTGTCTCACATCAGTAACAGACAGTAACATAGAACATGGTTACATGAGTAGAAATAGGAAATCAGCATAAAAGCTACATCATATTCCACACTATATACAGTTTGGTCTCAATTCTGCTATCAGTTGCAGGGTACAATGACTTTACACATTGTAATTGAGGGTGTAATTGAACCAATTTTCTATAATCTTCTATACATTCCCCAAACAAATCTTGAGCTACCCCAGAAACACATACACATTAAATGTCTCTAGGCTCCACTTTTGTCATAGATCTTTTCATTCCAATGCTTAGTTTATAGTGGTGTCATTAGGAAATATTAGAAATGTTAACATTTGAATATAATGAGATATAGGCAAGTTTCCCCCCTACCTCCCTTGTAATATCAACTTTCTGGAAGTTATGAAAACTTGAAATTTTGTAATAAGCAAGGAAGCCATAAGCAAGAAGCAAACGACAAGGGAAAAAGTAGATCTGGATACTCAAAATAGTAGGTGCTGAACTGCTGAACTCCTGGATAAGCTTTGCTGCTTCTTGAGGTGTGAATTGGCAATTAATCTACACATTGGTTCAGAGAAGAAGGAAAACATGTCACTTTTTCTTATTCTAAATACTCTTTTTAGATATTTAGATGCTGAAGGCACCAAGGTGCTTCAACACATGCCTGAATCATGGCCCAGTCAGCTCTACTCGATGACATAAAATAATGTTTGATAATTTGTACAATGCTTGAAAGATAGCTAGTGATTTGTTATCTGTAAATCCAATGAACTTTTGACATATCCTGTTGCCTGGGTGAGGCAAGACATCCATTCAGTTACTAATGGGGGAAAGTTGAGGCACAGTATGATTTGTTTAACTGATGTAAATGTCGCACAGAGCTATATTTTTTGAATGGATGATAGATCTAATGAAAGCATTATCCCTTAGCCACAATGCTGAAGTATAATGAAATGAAACATTCTGAGGTGTTTAGGTACTCAAAAAACACAGGTGGGTGCTAATAAAAATCCTTTTAAGCAACTGCTGGCAGAGATATGTGATACTATTTTGTAAGTCTGGTTGGTCAACTAATTCTCTATGGAGATGGTAGAAATTGATCCTTTTCTCCTCAACACTCAATAAAATTAATTGTGTACTCTGAGAATGCTGAATCAGGCAAAATGCAAGTTAGTAAAATTCTGGAAATATATATATATATATTTTTTTTTTTTTTTCATGGGGAAATTCAAATTCTAAAATTTTAACTTAATGTGGAAATCTGGCAGTTTCACTGAGGCATTAGTTGGGAAAGTTTTTTAGGTCAGCCTGGGATTTTGGCTAAGGGAAGAATGAGTAATACCACCTCTGAGTAACTAATGCCTTTGTGACTGTAGGAAGTTAGCAGCTCAGCCTTATACATCTTATTTAATCAAAGACTACATAACTTCATCAGAGCTGGCTTCATCTTTCAAGTAGAAACAAACCAATTCTATTCCCGGAAATCATTAGATACTCATATTACAGGAAAACATACAAGTGTTTTGCCTGTCTGGATTCACAGATGAAAAAAAGAGAACAAAAGGAAGCAAAAAACGTGAAAGAGAAGAAGCAGCAAAAGCCAAACCCCCACAATATTTGGAGGTAGACCCTCTTTATACTTTGAATAAAATGCAAGCCTAATCTTAATTTGGCAAGTCTTTTCCTTTGAGTAGGCTGTAACCTGAGAGGAAATGCTGGAATCACAAGCTCTGAAGTCATCTGGGGACTTGAAAATACTGAGTGATGCAATAGTTTGTCACCGTGGCACTCGCTGTTAGCTGAAGGGCCAGGCACACAAGGCATATATCTTAGATAACATTATTCAGAGACTTAACCAAGAGTCCATGTGACACAGGCTTGTGAAAGGGAGCTGAGAATGGACACATCCTGGCACATCTGGCTGTAAGGCAACTTCAACTTTGTACAAGGTCACTGGCATGTAGGAAATTAAAAGGAGCCTGGGCCAAGCTTGAATATATCTAATACACAATGCACACTTGGATATAACTAATATACTACACCTGTATATAGCTATTACCAATACAAACCCAGACTGCTGCACAACTAAGCAAGCTACACAGAACTAGAATGGTTTCTTCTGTCAGTAGCTCCAAATGGGCACTAACATTAGCCATATTGAGGGTACATAATCTAAATCACCTGCAAGAGGAGCGTTACTTAATGAAGGGTTGGGAATCACTCCCCTTTGATCTGGTTTCAAGCAAACCTTCCAATAAATGTGAGGGCTGTCTCTGTATGCCTGCAGTCCAGCCCCATGGCCCCTCCTCAGAGGGCTGTTTCTGATGTATCTTATAAAGAAATGTTTACAAGACATCTGAATTAAAGGGTATCGAGTTCCACTTCCAAAGTATATGAATACATGGTCCCACATCTGGAACCTCATGCCCTGCACATGTGCACCCACTGCCCAAGTAAGAGCTCTGTGAACTGCAAATGTTTTCAGAGATTCAAGAGAGGTTATCTGGATGGTCTGTAGTCTGGTGTCTGTTGTGACTCCAGAACAGGCACTGTTGGAATAATCCTTGAGATAACCCCAGCTGTCAAAAATCAAATAAGATTTGTAAAATGCTTTAGGATCATTCTAGAGGAAAGGTGCTATAGAAATATAAGGTGTTATTATTATTACTATAATAAGACAAGCTCCCCATGTCCCTTGGTGATAATGCAGCTCACTGGTAGGGATAAACTATGGAGCCAACATGAACCAGATTATTGCCTCATAAAATGGGACACCTGCCCTATTATCCCTTAAATAATAAGTACATAAAACAAATTTGACTGTAATAATAAAACATAATGGTGAAATATTTATGGGTAATTTTTCAATGCAGCACACAAGGATTAAGCCATACAATTTCTGTTGGCTTTTACAAGAGTTGCACTGCTAAATCCTCCCCATGAGGTCCAACAGAAACCAACCTCTAATGTGTCTGTAAGTCTGCATGGTGTATGGTAAAATTAGATGGAGATTTTAAAATGTGATGAACAGGTTCCACCCTTACACTCAACCTCCAGTAAGCAGCAAGGTAAGATATGCTTCAAGTAATTCAGCCAGGAACATGCTAATTAATAAGCAAAACATTCTCATCAGGTCCATGCTTTCATACAGGTGCATGCAGATAAAGCAGTTGTGCAGGTATTAACAAGTGCAAATGGTTAATTAAGCCAACTTGTGAGCTTGCTTCCTGGGACTACATTCAATCACAGCAGTGACTAAAGAACCACAACTGAAACGTACAAATGCAAACCAGACTTAGATCTCAGTTTGCAAATAAACAGTACTGAGATCTTAATATAAACAATGCCAAGCCCTTAATGTAACAAACTAACAAATAATGTGGAGAATTACTTCAGGGATATCAACAGCTTACATTTTTTTACATCTTAGAATGTTTCACTTACCTCTCACCCTTTCTGAATTCTTGTACCTGAAAAAGCCACAGGGAGAAAGAAAAAAAAAAAGAAGCCCAAAGAAAAAAAAAAATCACATTTTCTGACAGTTCATTTGGCAGAACACTGCAGATAAACAGGTTCCATAATTTCTTTCATAACAGCTATTTCCTTATTAATTTCCCTAACTCTTCTGTGGGTTGACTTCTGATAGAGCAACAAAGAGAAAAAGTATTTTTCAAATGTGGAAGCGTATTTCAAAGTAAGAAAATTTGTTAAAGGCATCTGAGGCAGCAGAACCTCTAACCTGTGAGTACTTTCAGTGTAGTTTAGATTTTAAGTTGTCAGGGTCACATTCTCAGTTTTTGAAAAGCACTCACGTCTGGCTCCTGAGACAGAGCCTGATTTAGTCTTTTATAGGCACATAGTACATGCTCTAATTAACCCAACTTAATTTTTGAGAGCACTCCTAATGTCTGATAGCCATGATGCAATATTTAGCAGATTATATTACTTATTTTATAAGACACTGGATAAAAATAAAAAGAATTGCACCTTTCTTTAGCACTGCCTTCCAAATAATTGGATTATTTTGATTTGCCTTTTTAAGATAGAGCTATTCAAAGTCTGTCTCATTTGCTGGTTTCATATCACTGGCACTTTTCCAAGCAGAAGGAAATGCCTAATGTTTTCTGTGCATGTTCCTTACCACTCCTGCAGTGTAGCCCTGGGTACATAGGTGAGTTTTACATTCCCAAATGCCCACACCAGGACTCTTCCTGCAGCCCTGAGTTGCAGTTTGCATGCACGCATGATTACCATTGCTGCCATCCTGCTACTGCAGTTATTGCCTGCACCAATTATGTGCATTTTGGCACGTGTGCTTTCAAATGCATGGCTCTAACATAAAGTCAATTTTATGCCAGCTGAGCCAATATACACATGATGTGTGTGTGTGAAAATCTATTCATGCCTTTCTTTCTTGGTGTGCTACCTCACTGCTTGAAGAGTTTCTGTGTTTTCTCTTTGTATCATTCTGGCTCCAAGTACTAAAAGCCACATCCTGTTATGTTTGGTTGCTAGGTGGAGAAATGTTATCATGGGCTTCAGCAATAATTTATCCGTAGAGCTAGAGGAGCTGTCATGTACTTCTGACAGTGAGCTGCAGCACTTTATCAGCTTGCCTGTAAATCAACCGTGTGTGGGTGAAGATGCCAGCAATGTTTGATCTCTCTCAGACACTCTAATAATCTGCTTTTGTCTGATTGATTCCTTCACATCACCAAGCACATTGCAACCGAGAGTGGAGTGCCCTCTGTTTATCTCCGTTGGTCATCTGCTTGAGGGCAACAGGGCAGAAAATGCTGCTCTCACCGAGATGTAAGAGTTTTTTGGAATTAGGGGCTTTACATCATATCCTGGAGCAGGTTTAGTCCAGTAAATCAATGATAGCAGAATTGAATGCACCATAAATACCTCAAACCGTATCTCTTACAAGAATGTAAGAGTAATTCATAGAAACAGGAAAGGTAACTTTGCTGGAAAGAATTACGACCCCTACAAGCTCAAGACATGCAGGTCTTTTACGGCCTGTGTTTACATCTACCCTCTTGAACTTTGGGGAGAAATGTGCTGCGTGCCGGCGTTTGGTTCCAGGCAGTTCAGAGATAATACTGAGCTGAGCAGGACGCTGTCAGAACTGATCACTGCCTCTCAATACAAGCCCCAACTTTTTCTAAATGTCTGTCAAGTTCTGTTCCAGGCAGGAGATGGGGATGCACCGCGGCGGGCTCTGCACCGCCTTCCACTGGAGCGCAGCGCCTGGTGTGGGGCAAAGTCTTTCTGCCCAAAAATGCACTTAGAAGGATGCAATCTAATGAGCAGGCAAAGCCCCTCTAGGAGGAGGGAGAAGCGTATGCTTGTTCCAATGGATAAATAGATCTGACTTTGTTTTGTTTTGTACATCATACAGTTCCCCCAGTTGAAAATCAAGAGCTTATTATCACTCGGAGCCTGGCAGCAGCTCATTGTGCGGTGACCTGGGATCAGCAGCAGACTTGGATTCCTGACCTCTGTGAAAGCTGAGGTCAGAAGATATTGTGGATGTGATTGACTAAATCCCATCAGGGGAAGCATTTGGTTGTAGCATCCTTTCTCTGGGTCACAGTGGGATGGCACAGGCAGCAGGGTATTTGGGGAATGGACTAATTTCAACCCAGTACACTAAAGGGAAAGGATGGTGCTTCACAGCACCGCCGAATGCTAAAAAAGGGTGAAAATTCACACTGCATAATGTATTTGTAATTGTGCTTAAGGCAACGAGAAGAGAAAAATTCATGAAACAAATCTGGCATACAATGTAGGCCTCTATGAATGCTGGAGGAACAGTTACATCTCCAGATTTATTGCGCCGAGTAGCAGAGCTTCAAGACGGAGTGGATCCACTGCGTCTTCCTTGGCCCACCACAGGGATTTCCCCAAACCATTATATAAATTGTCATGGAGAATAGTTTGATAGTGAGGAGCTAGTCCCTTTCTCTTGCCCAGCTGGCTGACCACATAGGCAACACCTTTTATGTGCCACAGAGGGGCCCACACTGCTTCTCCACATTTAATAACCCTTGCAGTGGAAGCTAGACTTACGTTCACAAGAGATTTGTTTTTCTTCCACTGCACACATCGTAAAAGCAAGTAAAGTGATAAAAGCAAGGAGACCTGAAGTTACAGCGTGTAGCAGGGTGTATTCTCTATTCTTTCACCATCAGGCATCATCAAGTGACATTTAGTTTGACTGAGTATTACAAAATACACACTGTTGCTTCCTTTAAGACCTCAAGCTGGCATTCTTTCAGCATTGCAGCATTTGACATACGATGTGCATGTACAGACAAACATGTATGCAGACAGGTGTAACACCAGAGACCTCATGGCTCATATACATGCTACATGGTAGAATAACAGAGATGAATTAGGAGGATTTTGAATTTGGAACTGTATTCTAGTTTGCAGAAACTACTTGTCTTCTCCTTTAAGCCACTTATCTGTTAGCATTAGATCTCAAATTCCCAAAGTTTGCTAGGAAACAGAGCCAGAAGACTACCAACTGACTTAAGCCAGCAGGAAAACTCCACTGAAAGACCCCAATTCTGACTTGACTTCTGTTGATTTAGTGATGGAGAACATCCATGAAGTCTGGCTCTGGCACAGAAAACTGAAGTCTAAATCCTTAGTGATCTTAAACTTATCCATTCTAAACTGCTCTTAAGCATTATATTGCAAATTATTTAAAATAAGCATACTAGTATGTCTCAAATGCTACTCTTTTCAAGGGCTGGCACTTTCAAAAAAAAAGGAGAGAGAGAAAATGACAAAAAGGAAGAAGATAACTTGAAAAGAGGAAAATGGAGCATGTCTAAGAAAACTACGCTTCCAATAACATCAACTTATCCTCAAGGGAGATGTATAAGTAGAAGATATTACATGGCTGAACAGTAAATATCACATTTCTTTTTACAAGCATGTTTCTGCATTTTATTATATCTTGACTGACAGATCCATAAATTTTGAATATCCACTCTAGGAAAGCAGAGGGTTAGGATCTGCATACTGTATCCTACAAGGGCCTAAATGGTCAGAGGCATTTTGTTATTCCATAACAGATCGGTTAGTGAACTATGCTCATATCCACAATCTGTAATGTGTATATTCCTGAGCAAGTGAAATAAATTAATAAATGCTTACCTGTATGTAGGAATTTAGTTCTATAAAAATAATTAGTAGCTAATTTAGGTTAATAATTACTGTGCAAGTCATTTGATTCCCAGGTTTAAGTATCTATATTGAAGTTGTCTCGAAAATAGATTTTTCTGGGAAAACAGTTCTGGAGAAGTTATTCTGATGAGCACCTGTAGCCTTCTGCTTTGGAGCACTCTCCATCTACTCCCATTGCTGAATGCCTTGAGGCTCATAGCAGGGCCCAAGATTGACCAAGGGCCACTTCTGCCCTTCAGCTTGACAACACAAAGAATTCAACCCCTACTATGAAATGCTGTTCTATTTATGGCACTTGGCAGCACCCCACTTTAATGCTGCATTAGTTTACTCTGTTTCTGTCACCCTCTGTAGTAGTGCATCCCTTCTCCTGTCTGTACAGGAGGTCCAGTGCTGCTTTGGAAAAGATAAATAATACTGAAAACATCACCATCAGCAGTCATGTGCATTCATGACACTGAATAGCTCTAAGTGCTCTTCCTGCCACCCAGTTTCCATGTGGCACTTTGTGGCATATACTTAGGGGTGTGCAAATAGATGCAGCCCCAGAAGCTACAGAAAGCAACTACTTGGGTAACTCTGGGTTATCTGACCTCCTTATAAAATATTTTCCTGCTGCTGTCAGCTTGCAATATGTTATTTCCTGAAGTATAATCCCGGTAAGTAGTATTTCTGGATCATCTACCAAAGCCTTGGCCAATGTTGAGTGATTGATTGAGGTTATGACATGACTTTTACCGACAGTACTTTCAGGGATGACACAAACACATGGGACTTGCTTGTTATTTTGTGGTAAAGAAAAACACTTGGAGATGGGAAGTGGAATTTCTGGCAGCTGGGAGATTTCAGCAATTTGACATTAGACAATTTTTTTTGATGGTGGAAGACAGGTCTGATGAAACCTGACATGCACTTTACAATTATAATTAATATCATCAGTATGTTAAAGGAAAAACCCCTCACTAACTCATCGATGTAATGTCATTGGAAGATATATTTACTATAGTTTTAGTTGGTCCCAGCTAACTAACTTTGTGCCTAAATGAACAGTTTTCTCTGGTACAAGCCTAAACTGAGACTATTCTAGTAAAACCACATATTGGTTAGGCACTTAAACATACTACAAAGCATATAGGGTCAGCAAGACTGCTGAGAATGGGGCCAAAACCAGTACCACAATGGAAGAGCAGAAGCTTGGGCTGTCCATTGACAAAACAGCAAGGACATGGGTGAGTCTTAAATCCTGCCCTTAAGAATAATTTGTCTTTTCCTGCTTTCTGCCTGCTCAAATGCCATTGTCCAAAATCACCTCCTGATCTCTTTTGCTGTGGGAGAGAAGGGCTTAAGTCCTTCCTTTTAAAGCTGGAAAACAGCATTGATGCACACTCAAATTAGAGTGGGAACACTCAGGTGGAAGTGAGGATTCAGATTTAACTCCCTAGTGTTGGAAAGTGCCATTACAGCCAGGTACAGTAACTGACTTCAAAAGAAAACACAATTTTCATCTTGAGCTTCACTTGACTAAAAAATGGGGAAATGAAGATGGAAGGCTGTGAAAAAAGAAATCATGTGCCTTCCTTTTCACCCTGATGATTACTGCCAAAGAGTGGCTCCACATTTCACAGTAGAGCACCACCAGATAAAACACAGTTCTTGGAGGAGTTGCCCAACCCCCCCCCCCCACCAAGAAGGTCCTTTTCCAAGGTGTGTAGCCCTCCCTAGTAAGTCTCTTTCTGGCAGTCTAAATCACAAGGTGGTTGTGGGGTTTTTTGTGGGGTTTTTTTGTTGTTTGTTTGGGTTTTTTTGTTTGTTTTGTTTTGTTTTTTTTATTTTGCACAGTAGGAACTTCAGCAGGAAAACAGGAAATATTCCTTATTCTATGTGAAATAATTGAAAATTCGAGGTGGAAGAACACACTTCTACAGGCAGACCTGGTGCATTTCACCTCTTTTTCTCCAAAGTGCTCAGCTCAGGTGTGCTGATTGTCAGGCAAGTCACAGAATCACAGAAACATCCAGGTTGGAAAAGACCATCAGGATCACCAAGTCCAACCTATAACCCTACTCTACAAGATTCACCTTAAACCATATCCTCTCAGGAGGAGTGAGTGTGTAAAAGATGGAGACCTTGCTGCTACCTTTTAAAAGAGGGCAGGTGCTGCTGCTGCACGTTTTCTAAGGGAGAACACAGTAGTGTGAGATGCAAACATCTCCTGAAATGAGTCCCTCCAGGAGGGACCTGCTTACCAGAGACCAGCATCATGCCTGTCTGTGAGGCAACTGTGGGTTTATTCAGCCTTATCAAAATGGAGTTTCTTCTGTATCAGCCCAGAATCAGCCCCAAACCACAGGGTTTGGGAAGAACCTGTAGAGTATCTGTGCTCAACAAAGCAGGAGTTACCAGAACTTTGGTGGCTAAGTTTCCCCTTTGTCTGGACAAGGACTACAAAGTGCTGATTTTCAGGAGTGAAAAAATATTTAAAACTGACATATCTCAACAGATCAAAGGAAGTTGTTACTGCTTAGCATTTCTGGCCTGTAATCTGCATTAATGTCTGTGCTCTTTCCAGATTCATCTTAAATGTTAATGAAAACACTGAATTTGCCCCAAAGCACCAAATATTTGGAGAAGAAGGTGGGATGAAATTTTCCAGCAGTATCACTGGATCTCTTAATGTGGATATGAGACAGGCAGGTGGTGGGCTACAAACCATAATGAACTGACACCTTTTCTTCACAGGAGGTGTCACAAAGGTGCACCAAAGTGCTGCAGCTGAACCTGTTTTAGATTGCAAAAGTGCAAATGAACTGGCAAATCCTTACAGCTGAGTGGATGCTGTACAAAGTGTTTATTTTTCAGTATGTAAGTCCATAGGTATTGTTGTCTTTGCTTCTACCACTAGCAAGTCACCTATTTGGACACAGAAACTGAGCCTGAGCCACCTCAACAGACAAGCTCACTCCCCTCTCCTTCCCTGCAAACATTTGCTGGGCTACCAGCATCAGTGCTGGTGTCTAACAGATCAGCATGGTACTTGCCCTGGTGAAAATATCAAATTAAGAAAGTGGATTTTTGTTTTTTTTTTAAATGAAATCAATATAGAAAAATCTACTGAGATGTATTCCACAAGCAGAAATTAGCATCTAATAGTTCATTTCTTATCATCTGCTCAGCCTTTAACGTGTTCCCATAGTGGGGAGAATATGCTGGGATGCATCATCACTGTTTGAGACCACACTGCAATGTAATGAATGGCAAAAGTGTGGCAGCTTTTACTGCTTCTTGAGATCTAGGTGTGCAAAATACATCAGTGACAGACAAGGCATCAAGGACTGAGAAAAGAGAATTTCATTTCAGCAGGAGGTATTCTCAGTGAAAATGAAAGCTGTTCTTCTAGATGTGGTATTAGAGATACAGAGAAACTGTAAATTGAGTATTTCGATAGCTATCCACCCCTAATTTTAAGCAGTTAAAAAAAAATGAAATAAAGAAAAAAATGAAGGAAAGCTCTTTTGTTGTATTCAGAACAATCAAACACCACGGGACTGGATGGCTTAGGGAACTGCTAATGGGATACAGAGTATTTCAAGGTCACTGGTTCAACTCTGGCTCAGGTTAGTAGTAATTGGAAGTCATTATTACTTGATGGCTGTTCAGTAGTTGAAGTGACATGGGTTGGTGGTCTTAATGCAGCATCAAGTGAACACCTGTCTCTACTGTACATATAAAAAAGAGGAGTTTCTATTGATGTCAGTTTAGCACTTTTCATCAGGAATAAATGTAGAGAGAAAATATCAAATAAATCCAAATAACTTATAAACAATCCACATCACATGTTTTTTTCCAACCTGGTTTTGGTACCTCAAAGTTGACATGAGCCTGTAAGATCCTAATTTGGGATAGATACTACCTGAGAGGCTTTCTCTTCTCTTTACCAAAGGCAGCAACAGCACTCAAAATGCCTTAGTATAAAGCAAGGTTGGAATGTAACCCAGTAATTAAAGAATTAGATCTTACATTGGTCAGTCCAGTCACAGACATGCTAACCTTTCAAGCACAGGGCAGAGCTGCACTCATGGGTATAGGAAAGGATGAAAGATCACCCTATGGTAATCCAGAGAAAAAGCATTGTGCAATGTCTTTGCCATTTGTGGTAATTCAGTAACAACAACAGACTTGAGGCAAAATTACATGCTTTGAATTTTGTTCACTGTGTTATGTAAAAAAATTCAGGATAGAGATATATGTTCTGCACAACCTAAAGAAAGGATTTAATTGATTTTGAACTCCCCCTGAAAATCTTACTGTCTCTCTCTGGATTTTATGGTTCTACTTTTATGAACCAAACTTAGTTAAACTTCAGTTTTTTTCACTTTAAAAGTGCTCGACCATATGAAAAAGCTGAAGTAATTTCTTCCAAATAATCCCAATTACTCACAATACTTAATTGGTATTAATTTATTTAATCTCAGTTATTGCTTAAAAAAAATATATGATTGAAGTGCTTTCTTTGGGATAGGGTTCTGAATGGACAAAGTATTTCACATCTGCTGAAAATCCATTCTAGTGTTAAATGTTCACTATTCCTTTCACATACAATTATTCCTCTCAGTATTAATCAGACAATTTTTCAAAGGTGTAGTCATGAAATTGGACTGGCTCCATGCCTAATCCAATACATGTTCCTCAGTAAACATATATCCAAAGATGTATGCTTACCAGGCAGCTGAATTTTAGCAGTGACATAGTTGTATGCAGGAATCCAGCTACACAAACAGATCTTTTCTTGATGGAGAACTCATTGATATGCAAGCTATTTTTAGTTCTGTGCTTAACATGTTTTGGGTGAAAAAAAAAACCCTAACCCAGAAGTAGACATTTTCCTAAGTAATTCTGTACAGTACATGCCATGTTTGGAATATGTCAATGATTCAGGGCTTTAAATAAAAACATAAGGCATCATTTCACTCTTTCATGCTGAATTACTTAGGTAAAAAGAAAACATCTCTTCAAAGTTGTATTGGGTAACACCAACCTAGCAAGGCAACAGCTGCCAGTGAGAAAGCTTCCCTAAGGGTACAGGAGTAAAGGGTTAATTCATCAGAAACTGGAAAATTAGAAAGGTAGGGTGTCCAAAGGATAATATGTAATAGCTCTGCTGAGACAACAACCTACACTGAAATCAAAAGTGGAATAAATGCTGAATTCACATTAACAGCAAGTCTGTGTTCTGCAGTTTCTGATGCTTCTTGGCCTTACTCAGCTCAGGTAGACTGGAAATTTGTGAACTTCCTTTTGGAGGATTTTCAAGTTGAATCTGTAGACCAAAGAACCTTAAGTAATACACAGGCTGGTATCACTACTGAAAGTTTCTGCTATGAATAGATTTAAACCAGAGGTTTGTAGATAAAAGCTTTTGATGAGCATCTGGTCTTCTGAATGCATCTGAACAAACCACAGCAGCACATCTCTCGAGACTATGGAGGAAACCTCAAGTTCTTATCACAACAGCAGCCCTTGTGTGGCCTGAGACACACTGCAATAAGTACAAGTGAAGCAGCTCAGAAGGTGTATTTATCAGCTTGAAAGTAGAGCGAAATCAAATTCTTTCTGCTTAGTGACGTGCAGAGTCCTTTCCAAGCAGCAGACCTGTGGGATCATTCTCAGCTTGCAGGATCAAGTCCAAAACCACTTCACTTTCAAGATACAGCCCTATATCATGTAGACATTTTTATCAAAGCATATTTCTACTATTTATGTGTTTATAAATGCAGTCCATGCTTTTATAACTCACACCTAAGAATCGAGTAGCTGATGCAACTCTTTCTTGCCTTTCGCTCCTGCATTTTGAAATATTATTTTGTTAATTTTTCAGCCTCCTCCTCCTTTCTCTCTCTTTTTTTTATTTTTGTTGGTGACCACAAGTGTAGTCTCAGTAAATAAAGCTAGTGCTTGATAATGTGGAACGGCCAGGAGCTTAACTCTGCCCTTGGAGATCGCTTACATCAAACCAGCGATCAAAAAGTGGTGCAGATAAAATTTGTCATCAGGGATTTCCTACAAAAGAATTACAGTGGAGAAATAGCCTGATCGATACTATGGATTTTCACTGCAGGGGCTGATAGTCCAATTGCTGTGAAACACTCACACAGATAAAAGGGCATGGCTGCCACTTTGTTACAGACTGCTGACTCAGCGCAAAGCCTGTCAGGTATTTATAGGCCAAAGTGATACAGAATTATCACCTTGCAGTGCCCAGCTCTTGTTAGTTCTAAGATTGCCTCCCTTTATGGGATTGCTAAATGCAGGTGAATGGAAAAATGATGGCTAACAGCTGTCAAAATGCAACAGAATGAAGTACTTAAATCTTTTTTTTTATCCATTAAAAGGGTAACAACCAAACATATATCATAGTGCAGATGTAGTAATGATATTTGGGGCCAGTAAACTAGGGGTTATAAACAATGTACATCTGATCAAAATGGTAAGGAAAATACAAAAGGGAAAAAAAGCAATAATAAAAATTCTTCTTGTTACTTTACAATATGTGGCTTGGCATTTACTTTGCTGCTTTTCACAGGGATCTCCAGGCCCCTGGTCAAGGCTGCTAAGACTGACTACCCAGCTCCATTGACACCATGACCATTTTATACCCCATAGGCTGAAGGGAAAACTGCTTTAACAAGTCATTGGGATGGCTCCAGGAACTCTTCTTCATTGTCCTAAGCTGGTGTTCTACACCCTCACTAAGATAAAATGCTGACAGATATCTAATATTAACCAATAGCATTAAGGGCTCATTGACTTCAAGGACCGTTTCACACACAGACACTTACAGGACCAGACCATGATGAAGGCAAAAGAAATACACTCATCTTCTGGCCCAACAGGTAGCTTAAAGCTTCTCTGTCCTGCTATACAGACCATGATTGACTGTTCTCAGCCAGGAATTATTTTGCTGCTGGTCCCAGCCTCAATGTGTTTCTTAGTGTTGGTGACAAAGGGGACAGACACTACCTTTTCTTTTATCACTCTGCATAGTACACCATGTATTTATTTTTGGAGATTGTATGCAATGAGAGATTGGTTTTGACTGCATAAGGATAATATTTGGAAGGTCATACAGAAAGCTGTAGAGCTTAGTAATGTAAAAAGAGACAGGATGCTTGATTATGAGAGCTGCACAGTTTGCCTTATCCATAGCCTTGTAGGTGCATTTGATATAGCAATTGGTGATGGACTCCATGAGAAGGATTTTTCAGCTTAAAACCAGTTTGTGAACAGATTCAAATACATTTTTACATGTACTTTTGCAGCATGGAGAGAGAGTCAAGTTGGACTTTGGTACCTACACTGTTTTATACTGTAACAGCACTTAGAACCATACCTTAGGAGTCTGTGGTACCTACACTGTTCTATACTGTAACATCACTTAGAACCATACCTTAGGAGTCTGTGGTACCTACACTGTTCTATACTGTAACATCACTTAGAACCATACATTAGGAGTCTGTGGTACCTACACTGTTCTATACTGTAACATCACTTAGAACCATACATTAGGAGTCTCTGGTACCTACACTGTTCTATACTGTAACATCACTTAGAACCATACATTAGGAGTCTGTTTTGATAGATAATGAATAACCTCACAAGCTGTCTTTGAGAAAACATCCAGTTAAATATTTTTTTTTCCTAACATTGCCTTGCAAAAATCATGATGTCCTCAGCATATCACCTACTCTTGAATCACCACATTCACAATTTTGAGAGTATGTCTTTTACTTGTAACTACATGACATGTCTTGTGCAGGCAAACCAAAGGTTATCCTTTTAGCACTCTCAGAATAAGGATGGTGAACACCAGTTTCCAAAGTGTGTGTATGTGTGTGGGCAATAAGGGAGGAGGCATTTGATTTTTGTAATTCAGTTATACAAACCTTCATATATGGCCAGATTGTAAGAGCCAAATTGTATTTGTTATTTAAGTAAGATGCAGCCAGAGCTTGACTATTCCTAAAATATGGCTAGAGGGGCATCTGATCTAACAAAAGCCCAGGGGAGTGACATGGAGTAAAATTAACCAAGCTGTCTGGACACCTGCATTTGTGTCCATCTCACTTGAAATATTCCCAGGCTGAGTTAGTCATCTCGACCTTCCTTGATAGGTGATGAAAATATAAAGGTGCATGCAAGAGGGGGGAAGCCTTGGACTGTACATGGGACAGGTGACGTGAAGTATAGATAGATCTGCATCTCTGCTTAACCTGTGCCTTGAGAGGGCACATAAAAGGCCCTGTTAAGTGAGATGAGTCATCCTGGTTGCTTAGAGGAAGCTAATAGATGCTTCATGAAGATGCTTTGTTGGCTTTTTCTTTTTCTTTTTTTTTTCTTTTTTTTTTTTTTTTTGGAGGGGGTAAAGTTTTTCCCATTAATACTAATTTCAAAATCATCCTAGGTGTTTTGTAGAGACACAGATAGGGGGATTAAAAAGATGAATTTTAAAGAATGTCTTGAGAAAGTCATAGCCAGGAGTAGTTGAAATTTAGAGGAGTTTGTCTATCTAATGCTTTAGACTTAATTTAATAACAGAGCTTTAAATTAAAAGAGAAAGATAGTGCACAAAGACTGAGAACTATGCTATTCAAAACAGCACAAAGAACTTGGCCTTTAGTGGTAATGGAAGAAGTTTTCAGTAAGTTTAATCATAATGGTTAACTGCAGAAGATTTGCAGTGAAAACACACACAAAGTTTAAATTCAAATACTGCAACCTAACACGGAGTATTAATTTAAACAATAATTTGATTGCATGTTAAGAAATATTGCAGGTTTCTAAACCAACACCTTTCCTAACCAGGAGAAAAGCCACACCTCTCTCTGTGCTCCATAGGGAAATTATCATAGCGCTTGTCTGAACTGCCTGGTGCTGGTAGAATCATAGCTGCTCTCATCACAGTGTTGTTGGATGGAAGTTTACTGTCACTAGCAATAAGCAGTAGAAAAAAGGGGGGGGGGGGGGGGGAAGAGAAANAGGAGGGGGGGGGGGTAGTGATAAGAAAACAAAAGGGAAAAATAGAAGCTAAAAAATTCACCAGAGGTGAAAAAAAAAGAGGGGGGTGTGGGGAGGGTGGGGAAAGAAGATATACATAAACTAGTTGTTTTTGTCTTTCTAGTTGCTATGATGTGCACAAAGGAAATAGACTGAATAAAATCACATCTCAGGAACACCAACATAAATTCCCCCTTGCTTTGACAAGTACGTAATTTTGTGCAGTGATGCTCTTCACGTCTGGAGAGTTATGAGGCAATTTCATTCCCATCTGACAAATTTACAAAGAAACATTAGAGAGAAGGGATTAGAAAAGCGAGAAATCTTTATAGACTTTTTCCTCAGGCTGTATTTTCCTTCCATCTTTTGGCTCTTCCTTGAGGAATATGTATGAGTGACTCATTCTGTATGAACGCCATAACCGAAACACTTAGCAGATAAGCATAACATGAAATGTGCTTTAAATCAACTAATTGTATTTACATTATCTGGGAGGGCTGATCCTGATTGGTTAAAGTTTGTAAAAATTTGCTATTGTGCATTTTCAAGATAACAATTTAAAGCCAGGCAAGGGAAAAAAAAAAACCAACCTAAACAACAGAAAAACTCACCCAAGCTAAAATATTAACTACATAACTTTGCAGAAAAGTCCATGTCAGAAAAATAACTTGCACTTGCCAAGCACTTCCTAGCTTAGAGCTCTGGTTGACCTTTTTGCCCTTATTATGATCTCATGAAGAGCAAGAGTATATTTTCGTTTTACACATTGGGAAACTGAGGTAGATGAAATAATCTCTGAAACTGACAAAGAAAATAAATGTCACTGGAAAACAGGACAGGGAGGGACTAGTTGGGCTGAGCTCACTCTTCTGCATCACAAACAGCCTTTCAAACAACATCAAACTCTAACTTGAGAGAACATCTACGCCATGCAAGCCACCAAGTACTTGCCAGCCCATGCTGGTAGAGTTTATACTACTAATAAAACCAAACAGAAGGGTGAGATGAGAGAGAGCAAGGTGGCAAGGTGTTGCCAACATGACATGAAAGCCCAGGGAAATCCTTGGGCTAGTGTCTGCACCATTACAGCTTCTTTATGCCAAAAAAAAGAGAAGAGACTGGTTCAGTCTTCTCTTTGCTGACAGTGGAAAACTCTGGCACAGATTATTGTAGGAAGAAATGATAATAAGACATACTCTAAAGGCTTTGCTTTCTCCTGCAAGGTTTTAAAAAGCAAAGAGCCATGGCTTGTTTTAGTTATACTGTTGAGTATTTTACATTCTGTGAGTAATTTGTAATTTTTTTCTTTTTTTTCTTTTTATTTATTTATTTTTTTTTTTTACATTTTAAAATATCAAACTGTTGGCGTTGATTGTTCATTATTGGTGTAATATCACAGAATTTCCATCACAGACAACCTGAGCCCTACTAGTCCAGACTCCCTTCCCCCCATGGAGTATTGCATCTGGTTCTGGTGCCCCCCAGCATAAGAGGGACACTGAAGTGGTCCAGAGGAGAGCACAAAGATGATCAGAAAGCTGGAGCACCTCCCATATGGGAACAGGCTGAGAGAGTTGGGGCTGTTCAGCCTGGAATAAAAAAAGGCTCCAGGAAGCATTATAGCAGCCTTCTAGTATCTGAAGGGGGCTATAAGAAAGGTGGGAAGGGACTTTTTACAACGGCTTGTAATGACAGGATGAGGGACAATGGCTTTAAGAAGGGGAGATTTAGACTGGATATTAGGAAGAAATTCTTTACAGTGAGGGTGGTGAGATACTGGAAGAGGTTGCAGAGGGAGGTTGTAGATGCCCTCTGCCTGGAGATGTTCAAGGCCAAGTTGGATGAGACCTTGGAAGGTGTGGAAGGTGTCCCTGCTCATGGTAACTAGATGATCTTTAAGGTCCCTTCCAATTCTATGAATTTGTGAATCTTTTGTTCTATGTAGTTTCACATGGGTCCCCTTCTAAGGTCATTTGAAGTGCTGGATGATGATTCTTCCCTCCTCCTTTTATTAATGAAAATTATGTGATGGTGCTCGGAAGTTCCAAAACATATTCCTTTCTTGGCACAAAGATGAAATATAATAAAATGCAGATGCTTTCTGATACAGAGCACAGATGAAAATGTTTTATAACCACGACTTACGGAGAGAGAAAAGCACAGGGGACACAGCTCCTAGGGCCCTGGTTGAAAGCCCCAAAGCAATCACAGCAATATCTGTAATATGACAGAAGAAAGTCGGGGGAGGGGTATTTATTATCTTTTTCATGGGACCCAGGTGGACCTCCTGGCAGCCATGTTTATGACTCAGGATCCATTTTAAAATAGTGAACCATAATAAATGGAAACTCAGATGTGTAACTGTGCTGGATTTTAACATGTTTCAGGTTTTATTGTCTCTGCATTTGCAATCACTTTTGCACAGAGCATAGCATTTCGTAATAACTTTTGACTACGCTGCTTCGCCCTTTGTATTTACTTCATCTGACACGACTCCTTCCCCTCTCTGTTTTGACAACTGGATAAAAAGTTCTGTTACAAAACTTTTATTCCATTTAAGGAGTCAAAAGGAGGCTTGAAATCCATATCTCCCTTTGTAATTAATAGATGATAAAAGAAACATTTCCTATGCTTTCTTTCAAAAGAGCATTTAATGGTGTATCTGTCTGGACATGATACTCTCTCTGTGTTTCAGATAGACGTGGAAGGAGAAATGTTTGCTGCTCGCTGCTTTTGATGCACAGTTTAGATATTCTTTTTTCCCTAGGCCAAATAAACATTGGACATGCATCCTTTAAGCCTAAGAGAATGACCAGAGGTTGCCATACATGGGGACTGTCTCTTTGATATGGGCTAAATACATTGAAAACGGCCCTTGAAAATAGTACCAAAAAAAAGAGAGATGGGTCCCAGCCAAGAAGCCTGTAATCTCATCAGCCTGTAACCTTCCAGTAGTTCAAAGACATCTGAGTAAAGGATTTTGGTTTCAGTCTGTTGTTGCTAGTAGAGATGGAAACTTTAAGCTCAGCTCAAGATCTAAACTTTACATAGTTAAGCAATTGTTTAGATCATAGCTCATGTCTGGTTGTGCAGTCTGTTCAGATGTGGTCCCAAGAGCACAGCTGCTTATCCGAACATTTTCTTTGTTTAAGAGACAAAAATCTTGTGAGAAAAGACATTATTACTAACATTTCTAATGTGCTCTGACAAGAAGATAACCACAAATACAGATAATTTCAAAATATTTTGGCTTTTTTGGCTTCAGCCCAATGCAGAAATCATTAATATATAAAAAATACAAAAATGTTGTTAACGCAAATGACAAATTCAGGTGAGTTTAAGGTCATTATTTATTCTAACCAAGTTGTTTCTACTGTCAGCAAGAAATAATTTAACTGCCTTACTCTCATGAGCAACTACAGGGCTTTCTCCAAAAGCCTGAAAATATCACCCCATCACACCTGCCCTTGGTTCACAGTGGATTCAAGAGCATGAAGAGATCAGCCAAAGGCATTTAGCACTTGGGGGAATTTGGTGAATGTCCCAAAGCTGGGTCTGAGGACATAAAGCTGCACTTCCACCCATCCCTCAGACACAGCATATGGTGCAGCCCTACACATTCACTACTCTGAGCAGTGTATGGTCCTGTTACTCTGCAGATCATAATTTAACACTTCACACTGGAGAGCTCTCTGCTCAGTCCTACAAAACAACATGCTAAATCAGGAAAGTTCACACCACCTTTTGCATGACAAATAATTCTCCCAACTTCAAGGAATTCCTCTGAAAACACTTACATATTCTAAATATTTTTTAGGTAGAATTATCAAAAAAAAACCAAACCAAAACCCCGCATCTCTGTGGAGAGCATCTTTGTGAGTGCTCCTGTGCTTAAAAATTTTGTACAATTGATATGACTGCATGAGTTTGTTTGACCGACAGCTGGGTGCATGCAAGATATCTTAATCAGAAAATTAGATATGAACTAACTTTTACATGAGCACAAATGTATACTAGCCTCTTTGAAAACCTAATGTGCAGCTAGCTCTGAAAATGAGTAGATTGAAATGGAGAGGAAAACTCTATTTAAAAATCACTTTTGAAAAAATGTAGGAAAAATATTCTCTTTCTTTTTTTTTTTCTTCCCATTTCTGCACGTGAGAGACATTTAAGCGCAACCAATTTAATAGTAAAGGCACTGGAAATCAAAAAATAATATTTGAATTATTTTGATCATGATAATCCCAATTGTTTTGAAAGTAAATGAAAGTCTCTCCAGAACGTACTTATAAATTCATAGGAATGTCATTAAAATACAGCATTAATTAACATCCACTTTTATAAAGTGCTTCTAATATTGTGTAAACAAACAAGAGTTGAAAAGCTTATTTTTAACTTGTATCTGCATATGCAGTGTGATCATAGTGAGTTACAGAAATACCCAAATAGCACTGGGAAGTGAATTTTCACAGTTTGTTTCTGGTTGAAGACACACCAAAGTACCTGTCTTTAATTTGAGTAGCTGTGAACAAAAGGTACTTGCCAGCTTGCTTAGCATCGTATTTATATGCTCATGTCAGTTCAGCCATGGGTAGAATACTGATGTGTCAATATTTGTTATCCAAAATGATAATCAGTAACTGACTTGAAATAACTTAAAACAATCAGAAGCAATTGCGCAGCATCGCGTCAGGTTAAATCTGACCATGCCATGTTTTATCACTTCAAAAAATGAAGCCAGTTGGGTAGCATGTTAAACAGTCCACTTTCAACACAGCTGAATTGCTGAGGGAAGACATGTTCAACCATCTGCCAGACTTGCACAGCCTCCATTAACATCATGCACTGAGAGAGGGAGAGCTCCAGTGGGGGCTGTCTGGGGACAGGTAACCTAGAGGTGTAACCTCCAGCCTAGGTTTAAATTCAGAATGGAGAGCAACAACAAACCTCCTCAAAGATTACTTCTACTAGCTGAGATCCTAATGGTTATGACTTAACTTTTAACCATCTAGGTGATGGTTAAGTTCACCTGAATTTTACTTTCATTAGCTGAAAGCTAATCCGAAATGTTATGAAGTTATTTGTTCTAATATCAGATTAGTTTGGCATTGCAGGAAAAAGTCTGTTGAAGAATGTAAGATGAAAAAAAAAGGAAACTTAGAGTGATTTAGAAAAACAATCTCCTTTCTCTCTCTCTCTCTTGTCATATCTAGCATTTTTCAATTTAGTCATCTCTTGTATTTCAGATTACTTCTGTAGGTTACATTCCACATGTACGCAGAGCTTGGCCTAGCATCACATTACACATGTAATCATTTTGTATAGGGCACTAGGTTAAAATTATTGAAAGAAACCCAAAATTTAGCCTATGACCATTATAAATCACTCACAAGATGTTCTGCATTTCATTATTATGCTGGAGAGCAAGTGGCAGTGGGGAGCTATTGTCCACTGCAACATATGCAGGCAATGTCATAGAAACCCATTTGCCAAGATCCTACAACACTGAATGTTGGCTTTTGGGTTCAGCTGAGCTCACTCAGGGGCTCTGAATATGTGAGTCTCCAAAGCTCTAAAATACAAAGAGGGTCTCCCTAAAATTCCCTCCCTGCTCAGATGTCCCTATCACACCCTAGTAACACTAATGCAGAAAGGAAGAGACTACTGAAGGATCAAGACCCATAGGCATCTCTGACACATCTTTAATCCCGAAGATGCATGAAGCATCTGATCCACACCTGCTCTAAACCCTGGGCTGTGAAACACTTGTCAATAGCAAGCATCAATAAATAACAAAGAGCAGCAGACTGTTAGATACCACAAAGACAAAGCAGGAGAGTTCAGAGAGTTCACAATTCTTAAATCCTGTAACAGCAGCAGAGGACCTCTTACTGGAAATCTTTACCCTTAAGAAATATATTGGTTTAGAATTAAAAGTATTTTTTCCCACTCTTTTTCTTTAAAGAGAGAGATCCTTGAACTGGTGATTTTTATTACTTTCTGGAAACAGTTATTCATGTCTAGTTGCATCTCTTAGGGTGGCAACAGCAAGGACGTGGTGGTTGTGAACGCTCCAAACATACGAGAAATATGTGGTTTGTGGGCGGAGGTAATACCTTTTATAGATCAACTGATGAGACTGGAAAGAGACAGATAAGCCTTTAGAAAGCCAAGCCCTTCTTCAGACTTTGAATCTAACAGACATCTTGAAGATATTGGTATAAAAGTTTGATATGATGCTTTAAAGTGCTGCTTGTTCCTAAGATCACTAAAGGAGTCCTTCAGAAGCTGCAAGCCCTCAAGTGTGATCCAGGAAATGCTAAAGTACTCTGTACTTTTCAAAGGCTAAATATATATATATACTTCTTCCTGTTGTGAAAGAACAATAGGAAATTATTTTGCTGTTCTTATTTTATTTATTTATTTATTTATTTGGCTGCACACCTCCCAGGTTACATGTTTGAATGATTGCCCTTCTCCATTTTACAGGGTAATGTTTACTGAGCGTTTACAAAGAAATAGCTCTCTGCTGAGAGCTGGGTTTGCTTTTGTGAAATGTTCAAATAACTGGTATCAAGAATTGTTCAAATAATTATTGTCAAGAAGAATGGCTCACAAGTATATTAGAAGTTCAGAGTTAACAAATGGTCCTAAGCAATTTCTGAGTTGCAGCCCAGGAATTTAAAAGGAGAATGAAGAATCTTTAGCATTTCTGTGACTTGACCAAGCCTAGTCCCTATAGGGGACTCTTGTTCTGTAATTCTCCTGACCCTACAGACCATGGCAGTGCAGCAGTACATTAGTACTGGTTTCCCCCATGCAAAGCACTGATGCTGAGAGAAAAGGTGGTAGAGAGCCCATCTGGCAGCATCATGTCACCAAAGAGTATCTGTGTGCGGATAGAAACTCCCACTTGGTAGATCAGATCAACTTTCAGTAGCTTTTGTATCACCAAAAAAAAAAAAAATTTAAAAAATTACCCCAAGCTCACATCCTTAAAAATGTGTATGCTTACTGGGAATGGTAGATGAAATCTTGGCCATGCTTAGGACAGTATAGTAAAAGACAAAATATTCTGACCTTGAATTTTACATTCTTCTTAATCTCCTTTAATTTTCCTGTACCATGTTTTCTTATTTCTAACCCATGTTTGAGTACATGGCTGCCAGTTCAAACCTGTAGGTTTTTCACCAGTGGTCTTGATGTGTAACCTCAGGACAAGTCATTTACTCTTCTCAGCCCTGAGTTTAATCTCATCTAGTAGGGTAGTAACAGTTTCTTAACCCACAGAAGTCACCAAGTTAGTTCAGGTATAAAGAAATTTGAAGATGAAAAATATAAAGGAAATGCAAAGCAATACCACAGTTCTCATTTAAAATGAGTGGGTGACAAATTGCTCATCAGATTATACAATTTGGGTTGCTCTTGCTTGCTAATTAACCAGTCTGACATTATGTTTCCTCCCTTTTGCATCCACCCTGCCTCTGAACTAATCAGGGTTCAATGACAGCATCACTTATCCCAGGACACATTCCAATAATTAAGGTTTGGAGGACATCTTGCAAACTCCATCATACACCAGTACGATTTTCTCTCCCTCTACTGCTGCGTATCTGACATGTGACAAGACAAAGCCCTGCTCTCATATACATAACAGCAGGATGCTTTCCCACCTTTTAATGGCTGACTGAATCTCTTCTGCAGCAACTCTGACAGTATGAAAGTGCACTGCAAAAATGACTGTGTCTTGAGAAGTGAAACCTCACAGCCTCTGGACTTGGGAACAGCAACAACAAAAAAGGATGTTGTTATATGCTGCATCTGTTGCTAAATACTCTTGGACAGAAATACAGCATAGGAATGCATGATCCCATAAGCTGTGCTCTTCTGCCTACACTCTTTTCCTTACTGCTGTATTACATTTCTATGAATAAAAGCACATTTTGGCTTTGTGTGGGAAAGGAAGCACAGGTAGGGGCACCTTGTACTTGTTTAGAGAAGGGAGACAAGCCAGTAGGAACCCCTGCGACTTGATTGCTTTTTAAACCTTCATAATGCAGAAGCAACAAGAAGTGCATTCCACTGCTGTGTGCTCAGAGTATCTTCATTAGCACTGACAGAGCTATTTTGGAGTTCCCCACTACTAAGTGGCTACCTCTCCTGGTTTTGTTAGCTCTGATTTAATTCAGACTCACAAGCCAACTGGGTCAACCTGCCTCAGGTCTGCAGAGACCAAACTTGAGCACACGTTGGCCATTCCTTCCTTGGATGCTTTCTGGCCTTCAGTTTACCTCCTGAAGAAAGCTGGGTTGTGAGCCAGCAAGCAGTGGGAAACACAAGCCCCTGCCTCAGCTTAAAGTCTAGATTTAGCAAGTTTGATCCCATGAGTTTCATATGGAATTACAAGAAATAAATAAAAAAACCAAACAAACCCAAACCACAACAATAAAAAGCTGTATTTTATCTGCAGAGAAAACTGCAGAAAGGTAAATCATTTTAGGAAACAGGTTTAAATTTGCAATTTTAGGTAATCATCATTAGCTTTCCTGAGAGTACCAATATGAATGTGGCTACAAATACCCTTACCTAAATGCCTTGGTGATCAGTTCTGAAAAGCAGAAGGAGAGACCATCCATTTTCTCTTAGTGCTTGATGCTGAAGCACTATTTTTATCATGTTTCACCAGTGATTTCAATGCAATCATGATTTCCCCCACAGTACAATTAACTAAGATCCCCTCTGGATTTCTATGGGTAACTTTAGACATAATAAGAGTAAATTATCCAAGAATATTCCCTGTTTTTCATATGTAGGATGGGAAGAATACAACAGAACCTAGTGCCGTATGTGGTTGATTGCCATAAGATCAAATGTATCAACTTCTGGTGATGTGATGAGGGTGTGTCACCAGGATTCAGTCAGTATGTGGCTTATGTTTTCAAGAGGAGAACCTGTTCAAGCAGCCAAGGCAGAAAATGAAGAGAAATAGGTTAGCAGATTATTAATTTTGTAATCTACCAGGCATGATGTATCCACTATGGCAGATAACTATTCTCAATCGTACTGCAAAAACATGCAGTCACAAGCTTTGTCTTTAACTCCTCTGCTGCATTCCCCCACAATATCTGGTATTACAATATCAAACAAAATGAAATATTCATTTCTTTTCTGCCAGGTAGGTTTGAATTACATTATGATCATATCTTTTACATCTGTGTTCCTCACAACTGTGTAGTGGTGGATGTGAGTGATNAGGTTGGAGCTAGATGATCCTTGAGGTCCCCTTCCAACCTATGATTCTATGATTCTATCGTTAAGGTCCCTACCAACCCAAACCATTCTATGAATCTATGCATCGAAACATGAGGCAGATGATCTGGAAATGTCTGTGGAATTGGGGAAACTTTATGCATGTATCATTGCAGTAAAGTCATGTTTTACTCAGTAGGCAGCCACTGCTTCCAACATTGTATTCCATAACCTTACTGCAGCTATTGTGAAGGAGGGGCCCAGCATCTTTTCCCTGATGACAAGAGACGCAACTAGAGCAAATGGTTACAAGGTGCACCAGGGGAGGTTCAGGCTGGGTATTAGGAAATATTTCTTCATGGAAAGGGTTATCAAATATTGGAATGGTCTGCCCAGGGCCATGGTGGAGTCAGCATCCCTGGAGGGATTTAAGCGGCACGTGGAGCTGGTGCTTAGGGACATGGTTTAGTGTTGACCCTTCAGTGCTGGGTCAAAGATGGGACTGGATGATTTTGAAGGTCTCTTCCAATCAAATATATTCTGTGATTCATGCTACTTCTCATATTATACCAATACAGGCTCCATCAAACACTTCAAATACATTTTACAAGGCAAGATAATGTAAAAGATAATAGAAGATAGTTTTGTGCCCCTAAGATATCCTGAAATCACTTAAGATGGTAGGCAGAGAATGGGAGTAAGGTTGTAGTAGCCCAGGGACAGAGTGAAGAGGGCTGAGTTCTGGAGACATAGCCAGTGTTGCTGCTGCTCAGGGGGCACTGCCACTGTCTCAAGTCTGAAGCTGAAATAATTCCTTTTCTGCTATCTTTTGTATCATCAGGTATTTGCCTTTTGTGCTCCAAAAAAGTGCAACAAGCCCTCTGTTTCATATATAACTTTCAAGGTCATTTGCATAAAATGTACAAAAAGCACTTTTTTGTTGATGGAATGGCCTTTTGCTAATGAGGTAATTAGTGATATTACAGCAGGAAAAAAAAAAAAGGAGGGGGGGGGGATTTATTTTTCCTTTTCTCCCTTTCTGCAAACCCAGTGAAGTGGCAAATTTTGTCGCATTTGCTGTATGTGCACAATATTTCAACCAGCTCTAGAAAGTAATGTGTTTTTTGAGTAGCTACTGTATTTGCTGAAACTAAGTTATAATAATTTGATGACTGGGAACAAGATTAATTCAATGAACTGCTGTTCTCATGACAATTGCAAAATATGGTAGGGGACAGAGTCAGTATGAATAGAAATGTTTAGGGCATCTTGCTGCTTCATCAGTGAGAAGCCTGAGAAGGAAAAATATCCAGCAAGGATATTAGGGGAGGTGGGGGGGGGGTCATATCTCTCGAGGTGCAGCAAGGTAATCATTTAATTTCTCTATAAGAAAACCAGGAGCTGCAATGAAAACTATCATCAGAGGAAGCATGAATATATATACAATAGAAGAATAAAAACCAGTGAAAGATATAATTACATTAAATTATAGCAACTGCCATGTAGAAGTACCAATGAAAGTAACAAAAAGAATTGTCATTTCCTTTAGAAATGATGTTTGATGATATCTCAGACTCTTCACATCTCCTCACACATGGAGATGTGCCAGTTATCCAACATCTAAGGGGAAAACAAAGAGCCCCATTCCAGCCTCAGTTACAGTACAATTGGGAACAGCACTTGGCTGTCAGCTAGGAAGTGGCAATCAAAACTAGAGCTCCTGATTGAATGATCTTTGCAAAAAGGGATTTAAAGAAAATAATTTTTTTTCTTAAGTTTTAAGAAAAGCTGTTACATTGAGTACAAGGAGACATTGACCTATCCCTTGTTCTCTCACAACATAAATAATAACCACCCATAGTGCTATGAAGACTTTTTATGAAATGGTTCACAGATGAACATTTTCATAGTGTAAGTATATGAGACCAAATTTAGAGCAAGTAAGTGATATGCACATATGTTATGTAAGGACCTAATATTCACTGAAGATAAGGAAGTATTTTTCAGCTGCATGTACCAGAGAATTGGGATTCAGAAATCTATAAATAGTTTGCTGAAGTTAGAGAAGAGAATTATAGCACCAAAAAATTGCAAATTAAAGATTATTAAAAGTAGAAAATATGAGAGTAAGAAAATTTTCTTTTCTGAATCAGAAGAAACCCCCCAGTCTTTTTCTCCTGCCACTCTTCTGCTAAGAAAAGCACTTTCTTCAAATCAGATGTTAGCTGAGTGTTTTTGGCACCTGCTTGGATGTGGGATAGCATGGTTTAAGATTCTCTGCATTGTGGTTTTGTAAAGACATTATGTATGAGATCATTTGGTTTCTTCTTTTGGAGTCATTCTGTGCAAATGAACGGAAGAACGCAACCAGTGCATCCCACATTTCAGCTAGATATATAACCAGGGGCTACAGAGCTGAAGAATCACACAGTCACAGAATCACAGAATGTCAGGGGTGGGAAGGGACCTCAAATGATCACCTCCTTGCCAGAGCAGATCGCCTATACCAGATCATACAGGAACGCATCTGTCGTGGTAGGCCTAAGCAGGCCAAGATAGGTTTATACGTGTCCTGGCTTGCCCAGACATGTTTTTCTGCTCTCCCTCCTCCTGCTATGGGGAGAGGCAACCGTGGGAAAGAGAACAAAGAACCTGGGGCCACTGAGTCTAAGGACTCTGGCCCTTTGAATCCTGTAGTAAACAAGGTACACAGGCTTAGTTTGTGTATGCCTTGTGCAAGGCCTGTGTCCTGCCCTAACAAGGGTAAAGCAAGACTATGGCTTCACCTAATATGGTCAAGCTTGGCTAACTGCCATTCTGATTGGCTATTCTGTGTCCAAAGGCCCATTAGTCTCGGGCTGTATTGATAAAAAGGGATAAGCAGGTAGCACAATGTGCTCTGCTGCTGTATCTGCTCTTTGCCATTGCATCCGTGCTTGCTTACTGCCTGGAAACTGCCTTCCAAGAGCTTACCAGGAACAAGCTCTAAATGCCTGCTGGCAATCAGCCTGCATAGCCAGCGTGACATTGTGCTGAGACTGCACCTGGCATCGCATCCTGCCTGCCCTTCTGCGAGGCTGCTGCTGAATTGGGAGAAGAGGAACCAGGTCAGAGACTGTGGCAGACTCCCAGCTGCCTGAGAAAAGAAGAATCTGGGAAGCTCCAAAGCCTCTAATGGGTTTGAGACCACCGACAGCAACCCTAGCCATGTGCTTTGGGTACTGTCTGAAGCTGTAGCTAGCCCCAGGAGTTGAGAGGTCATTTTGTGAGCAAATACTTCAAGCCTCTCATTAATTGCCTTCTGCCATAAGCAGAAAGGAGCTTCCTGCATCCATCTAGTGGATAAGCAGGATAATCAACCACGAGCGGTACAGTGAGTGCTAAAATCTTCTCTTCCAGTAAAAATGTTTGTGTTTGGAAGTTACCTCTTAAAGTGTTCATTTTGCCTGTTCCCTGTATGTGTAAATTTCCAAACCATGTGTTTTGAACCTTATAAATAAGTTTTCTGGCGAGACTTATTATTAATAAACAATTTTCATAGTTATTAACAACCTCTGCCTGGATATCAAAATTAATATCAATTTTGCACCATTCGTAACCACGTCCAAGTATTTCATACATTTCAGATGGGTCTGTTATCTGGGGCTACAGATCATCCCTTAGCTCCATGGTTAGAGATAGCCACCCACCCCAGCATATCTGATCTGTGATCATGATCACAGCATTCATCCTGTCTGTGAGGAGTGTATGCTTGCTGTTAATCAGCTTTCAAATTTTGTGAAGTTAGCCTCTGAATTGCTTTGGCCAGATGATACTAGACACAAAAAAACCCAACCCTTTCTCCACAAATCTTGAAAGCATCATGTTCTTAGCAAAATGGTCTGGAGAAACTGGTATCACCTATCAGAAAACATTCCAGTGTAAAATTCCCAACCAAGCAGAGAACTGATCACTTTTAATTTTTCAAGCACCCTGCATGCTGTTGCATCTTGTACCAGTACATACTTTATTTGCTGCATCCCTGCAGAAGTTTTAATCAGTGGATTCCTACAGCAAGAGCACTCCTAGGTAGAAACTACTATTCAGAAAATGACACACGTTTCCTTAGCTTCATGTAAGTAGTAAGTGGATACAAAATGATATCTTGTGTTAAACCCACATGGCATGGATGATTTGGCAACACAAAGCACAAAGCCACAAAAGATCAGGACTATGGAATCTGACGTTCACTTAAATCAAGTGACTTAAACATAAATTGAAGCTTGCAGAAGTCTGCAACTAATAGAGCTGTTAAACTGTCTTTCCTTAAAATAGGAATTGGTTGACCTGTTTCTTTTAATGGCAAACAGTGAATCTTGGTTGTCCATCAGTGGTCAAATCAAATACCATGAGAACAGAACACTTCCTGCAAAACAGAAAGCTCCTGCAACAGACCTTGGGTCTTGTTGTTAGACCTCTCACATGGGGCTGCACAGAAACAACACAGATCCTTTTGTATTAATGAAAGCAAAACACGCAGAGATCTAAATACTAAAATGCAGTAAAGATCTGATGAGGGTAGACCTAGCTCTCATGATATTTATTAAAACAAGAGCAGCAAGATCACATGTATTATACTAAGTAGTTGCCCAGACTTAGGCAGTTGGTTATATTTACAGAGAAAGTGGAATTATTGTGTATTAAGTCTTTTACAATATGTGGTCAAATTAAAGCTAGAATAAATTAATGTAACCCAGCTGAAATCAGAGGAATTGTGCCTGTTAACTCATGGCATGCTGCAGTGACAATACACCAGCAAGATGAAGAGAGATGCCCATTGTTGCTCTGCAAAGAAATAACGGACCCTCTAATTTACTGATTCAAAGCCAGCTGATTTCATTTAGAGAAGAATGCATTGGGTTGTACCTATCCACCAAATTTGTGAATATCTATTATTAATTTACTTTTTATGTATTTTTATTGTAATGGCTGATAGCAAAACTTAGAAAGAGTATATGGTCCCACACAAGCAGCTGTGAAAAGATCTCCTAGAATTCAGACAAATGGCATGGCTAATAGACTACTCTTAGTGAAGAGAGAAAACATAGTGTCAATCATGCATGCTGACAGGGTGCAATTAACCCAGCATCAAATTGTAGAGAGATGGATGGGACCAGATGGTCCTGTTATCCTAACAAAGGATTACACAGCAAGTGTCCTTCGGAAGAAAGAGCGTTTTTTAACATAGACCTTTGGAACAAAAAAAGATTATGTGAACTAAAGAGACATTACAGAAAATGGAAGCTAGCAAATGGTGTTCTAAATATGGATTCCAATAATTAATTAGGTGCTTTAAATAAAAAATACATGTTATTTTTTATCCTAATTACATCTACTGAAATTTACCCAAAAAGGTTTCCCAAGAGATTGATGTCAAACAGAATCACTGAAAACAGACAGCGAGGAATGATCAAAAATCACCATTCTTGTAGTTCCTGAAAAAAATCCTTTCATTTATTAACCTAAAACTGGCCAAATGCTGCTTTGCTAATCTGCTGCACTTATGGGAAATACATACTCTGAAACCTAATTAGAGAGCAGCAACTCTATGGCACTGAACAGAGCACCCTAAAACCCTTCCCAGAGCACTGCAGTGACCGATGTTTGGGATTGTATGATTAGAACTGAAGCACTCCCCTAGAATGAGAGAGACTATTAAGTATGGGGAAGATACAACAAAGAAATCAGGTAAAACAAATAAATAAGAGGAATTTCAAACAAAGTAAAATTTCAGCTAGGTAATAGAAACATATTACTTGAAAAGCCCCACTTAGGACTACTGTCATGTGAAAAGTCCACATACCAGTGAATTCCCAAATGGCACTCCTGGTATTAGAACTTGAGCCTAAAACCTTGGAGCCTTCTGCCATCTCCAGGGTCATAGGATTTTCTTCTAAATATATGGATCTAAGCACATCAGAAGAAATTGTTATATTGCAGGTTTCCAGGACAAAGGAAAGGCTGGAAACAAACAGAATGCTACAGAAACTAGCATAGTTGTTCTGGTTATGTGTCAAAATACTAAATAATAGTAATAATGTTCAGATAGGAAGTTATATATTTGCCTATATGGACATAATTGTAATAACAGTTATGTCCCCAATATTTTGAGAGAATGTCTGTGTGCTTGGTAAGGGAGTTTTAAAGCTTTTAAGCCCAAGAAATTGTACAAAAGAGACTTTTAGAGGATGTAAGATACAATCCATGATCAGCTACTAAATCATAGAAGGAAATACTCTCCTTGAATTCCCTCACTAATTGAAGACTAAGTAACCTACAGTACTATTATATCTTCTATTCTTATCATCAGGAAAGCCCACGAGGAAGCCATGCAGTCATGCCTTAGCTAACTAGCTATGTGAGGCAGATTTGTGCACCTGTGGCTCAGTCAACTGTGTTGTTATTTCTGCATGTTTAAGAAAGATTGGATGTTAGAAACAGATCCCTTCATGCTTTCTGTGTGCACTCAGAAATAAAAACAAAGCCCCCAGTCACTGTGCAAGACTCGAAGTTTGTTAAGATCTACACCACACAGTAGAAATTATTTAATTTAAGGATCTGGCTTCCTTATCTTCGTGTTCAAGCACCATTCTCATCCTGGGTGCACATGAATGCTCTCTAAATTATTGAGAGGATCCAGATTTTCTACTTTTCTTGGTTCAGGTCTGGTTACAATGTCTGTATCAAATTGATTTTCACACATACCAAAAAAAAAGTACCCAACCCAGCCTAACCCACAAACCCCAACCCACCCAAAAAAACCTCAAAAAATCCCAGATGTATAATTCCACAATTGTTCAATTTTAAAATATCCACTGTTAACAAAGCCATATATTCCAATTGCAAAGAAGAAGAAAAGCAAAACCAAAACACATCTCTGTGAAGAATTTCATGCATATGTGTTTCTATGGTGCCTCGCAGGAGTTCTGAAGTGGCATGAAAGTGCTACCATGGGTAAGGTTGCTTTCCAGGTGGACATATCTCACTTTGCATTTTAGCTGCAGAGTATAGGTAGTTTAATCCCATGGGTAAATAGATATACACATGTGTATAAAAGCTTTGGGAGGCCCAAGGCAGGAAGGAGAATAGAAGCTCAACTACTGCTTCTGTAAGAAATTATTCTCAAAAATGTATGTTATCAGTTTAGTGGGGTACAAGACAAGTTACGACCTGGCAAGTTCATGTAGGGTTCCTTTGCAGAAGGCAATGTCTCAGGTCTACTCTGTAGACCTCACCACAACTCCGTTTAGCTCCTTATCGGACTCTCTGCAAGGAGTGTCACACTGTGTTTGAATTTTTCTGGTAGAGCTGTGAAGAAGTTTCTATGCCATTTTCCTTGTGATTTCTTGGGTTATGATTCTCCTCATTTTCTAAATTCCACAAGATCTAGACTTGTGCAAGTAGACTGAGAATCGACTTTCCTTCCATGACATCATCTCACACAAAGCCAAAGGAAATATTTTGCAATGTAGATCGAGGCAGCCACAGTTAAAAAGTGACCTGTTTGATGCCTTTTCTGAATTACCCAGTCTGAAGCATATCAGCTCTCTCCCAACTAAGGAAATTATAAAAGATCTCATCAGCAGATAGAATATAGCCACAGAAAACGCACATCAGCATACCTTAACGAAAGTAAAATAAATCTTGAAAGTTTAATATCCCCTTTTCTTAGACCTAAATAGGCCCCTTTGGAAAACTATTTTATTGTTTCTCATTAAATTAGAATTGTGCTGAGATGCCACTATCTACCATTTCCTATTATTATTAATGTAAAAAAAAAAGGAAAAAAAATTAAATCACTGCATATTCAGCATTTCCCTAGTTAAAACTAGACAGAAAGAATATCTGAGTTGTGTTTTTTCTTAATTCATGCTAATTTAAAAACAGAAAGTTCTTTACTTTTTTTCCCCCCCCTCTCCCAGTTTGCATCTGCATTTAAAGATAGCAATATTTTCTAATGATAATTAAGAACCTTTAATTTATTGGTTTATTACTTCTGTCCTACATTAACAGCTCTTACAGAAACAGCTCAGAGATACCACATGTGTGAATGTGCTTAATTCCTCTCTCATTAACCTCAGAAACAAGTGCTAATTTCTAGGCAACTCAGACCAGAAGTCACTGGATTTTCTTTGCATTTCAAGTTGTTAGTGAAGTTGGAGCTTACCATACAACCACATGTCCCAAGTCTGTTGCTCACCAAAATTTCAGCTTTTGTGACCCTCTTGCATTTAGCAATTACAGCTGCAAAGAGGAGCTTGTCGTGTACATTCATTTACATATTAGGGTATGTTCTATTAATGAAATGTTAATATTTTTGCATAGCTTGCTCAAGGCAGAGTGCTTGAATCAGGTTGGCATTTTTATAAAGAAAACAGAAAGCGACAGAGATATGCATATGGATAAGAGGAAACTCTCCCAGTATACACTGAACACTCTTCTTAATAATGCAATAGTAGGAATCAATGTTTCTAATTTGCCCAAAGACTCTTTTATTTGCTATCAAAACATAGTTGCTTAAATTTTTCAGACATTTTTGGGCTTTGCTTATTTAACATTCATTGAAGTAAGGATGAGTCAAATCAGGGCATGAAAGAGAAGAGCTGGAGAAAGAGAAGAAAGTGCCCTCCTCTCTTGCCCAGTGGGCAGTGAGGAGCAAGCTGGGACCAGGGCAGGGAATGTGGCTCAGTTTATGTCCTTGGATAACTTCTACTTTCTGTTCAACAAAGAACATTTTACTTATTTGTTTTGAGGATTAGGATGGGGAGTGATTGCTTTTGTTCTAGTCCCGGCATTTTAAGGAGGAACAGTGAATGCTTGTAGGATTGAAATCTCAAGGTCGGAGAATAGAATAGCTCAGAGAATAGAATAGCTCAGAGAATAGAATAGTGAGGATACTTATGAGATTCAGTGATTCCTACCCAAGACTTAGTGTGATCCATTTCAGCACAAAAGTGGGATGGCAAAAAGCAGCAGATTTTCTTACAGCAGTGTGTTGTGAAGCACACAGGGGTAAAAATATAAGGCTGTCATCAGACTTCTCTTTCAGTTCAACAACTCCCAGAGTCCATTCTCTACCAGCTCCCAGACCCTGATTTCACACTGCAAAAAGAGATGCAACACCAGACACTTTGTGGAAGAAGTCTCCACCTTATTTTACAACAAATAGCATGGCCCTCTGCAAAACTTCCAAGATGTACAAACTGCTCTGGTCACTGAGAGGCAGCAGTTCTGCTTCTAAGCTCTGCATTCAAGTGGCTACAGTGACAGTATCATCATTATTATTTAAAAATCACAGCCTGGCAAAGTTCACTGAGACTGATAAAGAAATCTACAGTCACTCTTGTTTTAACTATTCTAAATTCCCTGCTCTGTGCCATGAGAAGAATCCTCTAGCTTGGACTATGCTTGTCCCTAGCAGATGTAAGATTTTATAGTTGTTTCCTACTCTGTTGAAATCTATCTTTGGGGATCCCACAGTCTCCTTGCAAAATTCTATGTCTCTTCCAGTTCATTACTTGGAAAATACTTTAGAAGAGGTGCACACCCTTTGTCACTCCCTTCTTCTTGGACTGTTGGAGAACTTTGGAGCATTTGCAGTTTAAAAGACAACAGGGCTGATGACACAAGTTCATTAGTGCCTAGTCCACAGTTTCAGTGGCTGTGTGCCACAGAGTTTCTGCCTGAGCGGCCTCGACAGGCAGCGGCGTAGTCATAGGGAGTTTTTAATAAGTGTCAGAAAAGCTGAAGTCCTAACGTATCCCTAATGTTACTTTTTGGCATCGTTATCCACTGGAGAGGGAAGAATGAAATTGAAATGTCTGTTTCCAGAAAAAAAAGAAATCTCACCTGGGTTGAGTGTGAGGGAGTGAATGGCTCAAGAAACCTGCATTAGGATTAGGTTAAATCCCTTCCAACTGACTTGCTCGAATCCAGCAGGGGTCAATTGGAAATTATCACTATTTGACATTCACAAAGGCATATGTTTCAAAATAGGCTTTTTAGTTGCCTTTTGGGATGAGTTACCAATGAAATTTGTTGGCTTGACTGCATTAGTATTTATTATGTCAAGTGTTGACACAGTGCCCTGTGCAATAGGACATGAAAAAATAACGAGAGACTGCTGCTCTCAGCTTAAAGCACAAAGGAAGAGGTGCAGGGGCAGCATGGATCACAGAGACATTCAGGAGCAACTGATAACCCCATCTTTCATATATACAACAGGGACAGAAATGTGTTGATCTGTGTGACTGAGACAAGCTCACCTGACATCAGGAAGAAAGCTGAATGCTCCTGCTCCACCAGTCAGCAAAGTTCCAGCTTCGGGATTCCACAAAATAAATTTCTAGAAACACTTCACTGAATAGTCTCAGACAAATTAAAGTATGGAATGAATTCTGCTTTAATTATCTTTTCTAATTCTAGTGTAACTAGCTTGATTGTCTTTACTGAAGGTTCAATTACAAATGCATAAGGGAAGGCCCAAATTTGACCCTATATTGTATCTCATGTGTGTATTTACAAATATATTCTTAAACTGTTAGTATTATTAGTGTGATTTCTGTAGCATGATTTTTTTTTAATATGTATTTTTAAAGATTTAAATTAATTTATTTATTTAAAATGAAACTATATCCATCTTTGACCAAATAAATGTGATGATTTTAAGGAAGAAGTTTCTCTTTCTGGGTTGTTGCCTTTTGGTTTTTTTTTTTTTTTTTTCTATTACACTTCACTGAATAATTTGTATTAAGCTATGCTTTAAATCAGCATTTTCTCAAATTGAAGAACAACTGATGCTAAAGTATATGGTAGATTATATATGTGTAATTTGCATAAAAACAAAAAAAATCAGTTTATCACTAATGTTCTTTCTAGCAAGGATTTCTAAAATCAGTGGTTAGGAAATATTGTTGGTTTTCAGACCCCACTTCATCTAATTATACAAAAGCATATCCACAGAATTGCAAGGGTTCATGCAAGAGATAATCAAATCACAACCATTCAGAATGAGAGAGATGCTCAATGTGGAACTGCTGATGCAGCAATTTAATTACAGCAGTTTAGCAGCAAGTTCTTTTAATAGATGCCACAGGTTTAACAGTTCTGAGTATGGCAAGGCATATAGAAATAAAAAACCCAAACACAACTACACAAGCAGATGAATACTCAGGTCTTCAGGATGCACCATCTTTTTACAGAGTTATATTAATATTTTCTTGGAGAAAAATAATTTTAAGTGCCTAGCACAAAGCAAGCACCTATCTTGAGTTAGTTCACATCAGTGGGATGAGGCAAACTAATAATTTCATTGAGGAAAATGTTAATGATCTCAAATATATTTCTAGAGATATTTGTGCAGTAACTTCTACATTTATTTATGCACAAGTGAAAAAGGGCTTTATTATCAACATTAGGTCTTTATGACCAAAGCCATCGTAAAGATTCTTATCAAGTCAAAAGAGTTTCTGCTGATTCTCATGTGTGAAATAGAACAGATTTTTTTTCACCTCTGTAACTCCCTCCTTTTGTTGTAGAGTGTTAAAACAGTGCAACCAACTATGGTGAAAATTAATTCAATCTCTACTATTTTAAGACTATGTATGTGCTGCTGCACATTTCAAAAGAGACTTTTATTGAAAATTTGTCCCCAAATCTTAAAAGCTGACAAAGATGAACCACTGAATTTTACCTAGAAGGTGTTTGGAAATTATACTAATATCAATATTTAGCACTTCATTGCTGCTTTTTGTTTTGCTAAAGCATGGCAACAAACTTGTTTCATCCTGTACTATTTTTTCTTTTAAAAAGAAATATTTCACTCTCATACCTTTTAAACAACAATAATACTATTTTCCTCAGTAACTGTCAATTCTGTATGGATCTGAGTCCTCTTCAAAATCAGGTAGTCAGATTTTTTGCCTTTATTATTATGTCAACCAGAGCACCATGAAAACACACATCAGTACAGAAACCTGTGTATGGAAGGGCTGTGGAAACAGAGAGGTCAAGCTGGCATGATGCAACGGATGGCAGTGCCTCCATCACTGGTTAGCTCTACACAGGCTGGTGTGCAGATGAGGGAGTTACTGACACCTTGACTGTCTCAGGCCTGGAAAATGATCTAAGCCTTGTTCTATGCGAGCTGACTTGCACTGTGTCTTGGCAGAGATCATCACCTGGGGCACAGGGCTAAGCAAGTTTGCAATACATAGGTTTTTGGGCTAATGGGGTTATTTCTGCCTCAGCTGTCGCTGCATTTTGCTAGAGACATTAGTGCCAAGATTCGTGGGATTTCTAACATATGCAGTGCTTCAAATTTGGGTGCTTAGCTGGGAACTGTTTAAAGAGATCTGATTTTTGAGAAGAACAGCATTTAGCGTTTTCCAAAAATCATATCCTCCTAATGGGTCTCTAGGTGGTTGTTCCAGACTGGGAATATTCACAATTGCTTATCCCTTTGGAAATCTGAGTCCATGGGGACTTGCACAGAAAACATGTAGGAGAACAGGGGTTTGTATTGAAATATCCACTGGGCTTATTCTACCATGGGTAAATACTGGACCATCCCATGTAATATTGGTGCACAAATCAGAAAAGCAGAGAATGTGTAAGAGATGTGCTAAAACAATTAGTATAAATACAGCCAACAAGGAATGTTGTGCGAAATGAAGTTTTTAAACTTGTATTAGACCTTTTTAATTAAAAAAAACTACCACGAGTTCCACTGAAGTGGGTTAAGCTTTTTCCTCTCCTAGCAAAGCCATACGTTGTTATTGCTATTTTACATGATAGATGACTTAGATGGAGCAATTCCCATGTGAGGTTGTGGAAGGTTTGTTTTATTTCTCCCACTATTTTTGCCAGTCCTCAACTTAGCATTGCATTTACACAGGCTTCTTACATCAACAGCATATAAATATCCTGTGACCAAAGATGTATGCCAGCACTACACATCAAGACTTTTCCCTTCAATTATTTTATAGTAAACTCTATTAAATCCTGAATACATCAGCTGGATGTATCAGTTGGTTTCAGCTTATGGCTGGCGTAGTCTTACTTAAGCTCAGATTTGTACACCACACGTTTTAAACATGAATGGGCAATATTAAATTCAAAAGTTTTGATGGTACAAATTGTTGTTCACCAGCTCATGCTTCCATGCACACTGAAGATGACTTTTCTTGTGCTTACACGAGAGCAAAATTTTGTCCTCTAACATCTGATTTGTACAGCTGCAAGGAACAGCCAGAAAACAGAGAATCCACAGATTGGGGTTAAAGTGGGTTCCGTGTTGAGCGTTGTCAATAGGTTCCTTGTTGCTAAGGAAACTATTTCCTTGGTAGCTGCATGTTTGCCACATCTTACTAAATTGGTGTCAATCTCAAGCAAAGAACAATGTGCTGTGGCATCACAAGAAATAAAAACCCAACTAGGCTTAAAGTTTATTAAATACTAATTAAAACAAACCAAACAAACCAAACTGAAAACACTATATTATAAGTCACTGAAAAGCTCTGATTATATGAGAGTCATTAGTTGGCTGCACAGTTAAAATTATTTGCATAGTAAATAAAAATGTGTTGGCTTCTAGAAATTTGAAAGGCACCTTTCACAAGGATGTACTTTTTAGCTATTGAAAAATCTCAAGTGATGTGTTCATATAGTGGCTGGTTTTGTGCACAGGAATGGATGTGATATCATGGCATGTTTTTTTTTTTCCTTCTTTTTGATGCAAAGGTTAAATGATATGTTTGCTATCTAGTATTATATTATGTGGTAGTTTATAACCTCAGAGTGGGTAAAGGAGATTCTCAGTGCACTTGTAGAAACCCAGAAGTACAAAAAGATGCTGCCCACTTTCCATGTGCAGTTAGAAAGTGCAGTTTGTGAGGAATGATGAAGTGTAGCGAATCTTGTGCACCTCCCTTCCTCTCTGCTTTCCAAGTACACACATATTAACATTGCCAAGAATGTTCTTGAGCAGATATTTTTTTTTTAAATGGGATGTCCCAAACATGCTAGTTTGAAAGCCATGCTATTCAATATATACTGTTGATTGTGGTATTTATCTCCATGTTGGACTGTGAGCCAACCAACTCACGTCTATATGATTATGAAATAAACTCAATGAATAGGGCTGAAGAATAGGATCAATTTGATGAGATAAACCACAATGAGGAATATCAACATTGTTTCTATAGCTACTCACAACCTTACTCCAGTTCTATAAAACCTGAAACCAAAAAAAACCTCACACTGTTCAATATCTGTGCTTTCTCCCAAATGACCCAATGAGTCACTACATTGTCCCGCTCTGGCTGTTGTGTCCAGAATCAACACACTCAGCCTATGACAAATTACTTTTTCTTGCAACATTTTTATAACCTTTCAATTTGTAAGAAAAGGAGGAAGGCACTGAACATTTTTCTACGCGGAAGGACTGAAATCTGGATTAAGAAGACATGAAAATAAAATCACCATAAACTAGAGACTTCTCCAAAAGCAAGATGTTGAAAGGGAACCAGTGCAAGGAAAATCCTATGAAATATGCCACAGCCAAAGCCTTCCATTTTTCTGCTCCTTAATGCTAACCTCATTTACTTGCACATCCCTGATTTCAGAATTTTAAAGGTGCCCAAACTATATGAAAACAGACACTAGGTCAAAAAGCTCAAGAGACAAAATAACGCACTGAAAATAAACAGAACCTCCATGGCCATTTCAACTGTAGGGATCATTTAACTACAAATATAGTTTGCTTTTTTCAAGCAGTTTTCCCATAGTATGTAGCCTCTTCTACATTCCATCTGTAAACTTCAAGAAAAATATTTTTCCTTTTCAGAAAGTGCCATAAGCAGAAAATGGTAGGAGCACATAGGAAATACAGGTAAAGTAACAGAAATTAAAGACAAGAAGCAATCCACGAGAAATTAGTTTGATTGACATCAGTCCTATTTCACAATGTACTGCAGCTACCAAATCTGACAAGGCAGCAGAATTACATGCACTTTTTTCTCCTTTTTTTGGAAAAAGTAAAACATATTTTGCAAGCACTGGCAAAGCAATGTAAAGTCAGCTCTTCTCAATCTACCTGGTATCTGCTAGCTTATGAGAGTTACAGTGAGTATTCTGTGGGTTTCATGAAGAACTGCAGAGAAAATCCTACTTAAGCTCCATAATCTTAGACGTCCCATAAGTGAGCACATTCACTCAATTAATCAGACTATTGCAAAATACAGAGTGATGTTAACTTCCATACCTTTGGATAGGAACTGAGACAACATTGTGCACTGATGCTGCACATCACTTGGGCCTGGGAGACTCATGTAGCTATTACTGGTAGAAACAATAATAAAGGCCATAGTTCTCCTTTCAGATTTCAGTGAGTTCAAGAAAACAACATTTGTGGATGTAAATACAGTCTGATCAACATTAGATCCTGTTCTTGTTTTCATAAAGTGAGAAAAGAAACCAAAGTAGGACAAGAAATTGGAGAAGAATCAGTGCAGGGGGAAAAGAGTCTGTGTACATGTTTAATTGGATTGTGAAAGAGGAAGCAATGAGCAGAAACTGGCTGAGATTCTCGGTGCAGATGAGGTAAAGAGCGCACAGCTGTTTCAGCTTACATTTACCCAGACCACCTCTGTTCAACAGGAACTCTCTGTATAGAATTAGAGGGAGGTTTGATGGTGGAATGTAAAGTCGCAGGCAGAGATGTGCTTTGCCATATGTGAACAGTTTCTCATAACACCTCTTGCGCAGGGGCGATGGGATGGATGTGGGATGTAACTGAGCTAGCAGGATCAATGTTTCCTAAAACAATCCTGCTTCATGTAGGAGCACTTCTGACCTATTGCAACTGCTCTGGCAACGCAGTCATGAAAAACAAGTCTGAATGAACTTCTGTATATAATTGACAGCATACTCAGTTCAACAGAACTGAAACAGAAAAACATAACAATTCATCTCCTGCTAACTTGGTCTATCAGATCTTTCTTATTTCCGCCCCCCCCCCCCCTCCCCCTGAGGCATTTTTAAACATTTGAAGTTACAGAGTCTGTCTTAGAAGCCATCGTTTTCCTGCATCCTCAGAAAGAGGTCAGATGCATTTCACTTAGTTAAATTTAACCCTGATTTATTAATTGTTTGGTTTAATGATGGTTGCTTTGCATGTTTCAATGCTGTTTGCAGCTGTATTAAGAACAGCAAAAACCTACTGTGCTTAAGGGTGGTGTGTTTTTCAAGTGCTTCTGTTTAATTTGTATTCTTGCTGGTTTTGTGGCTTGTACCTTCAAAACTGATCTGCTCCACAGGAGCAAATATATCCTGGCCTCTCTTCTGCTAATTTAACAGTCTGCTACTTAACACTGGAGATCAGAAATACTATGAGATATGGGAAATAAAAAGTGTATCAGAGGACTTTAATGGGGACATTGAGGTTAATATCTGTCTATGCTCTTTCTTGAGAAACTGCAAGCAAGACAATTTATTGGATTGGACCCGAGTTTTATGTTTAATTATCTAAAGCATGGTTTCCTTAGCAGCACAGCTCTCCATTGCCTGCTGTCTAGAGAGGCAGCAGGCAGAGTGGCTACGAAATCTATCAGCTGGGACCTGAACCAAAGGTTACACTATGAACAACAAAGTCAAGAACACCATGCAGAGGGCTGATATGATAGACTCTAACAGAAAAAATTCACACAGGGCTAACACTAATAAGAAACTGCAAAATACTCATTAAAACACTTTGAAATAGCAATATTTTAGCTATCACAGAATCAAACTAAACAGAAGATCAAATACTGAAAAATTATTTCTTGGCACAGGTTCCTCTGACACTATTTCCTTAGAGCCTGGACCTATAGGGACACAAGTAGTTTCCTGCAACTTCATAATAAAAGCAATGCAGATAGCTGGTTGAACAAGTGGAATATCACACTAGCATTTTGGTATCATTGGCAGCCTTCCTTGATTATTGACACCACTGCTCCTGTAACAGCCTGCAGAGCTGCAGCCAGCATCTCTAGTATTTGTCACTGTCACTTCACAAGTGCTCGGCATTGTTCAGGAAATTGTATGTGTAAAGCAAAACTGCCTGCGACCAACTTCGACAAGGGAGCGTGGATGTGAGGGTGCTTGAAACTGAAACAGAGGTTTTATGTGTCCTATTATGTGCCCCAGCAAGAGTCATAAATAATTGTGACAAGGATTTTTTTTGGTGTTACATGTGAAAGTCCTTGACTGTGCCTCCTGCTTCAGCTCCCCCCTCTCTCTCATGCACTACAGCTGCCAAGCTGCATGATGATAGATGGCACTATGCAGCAAATGACAGCCAGATAGATTTTTTAGCTTGTGCTTTAGAGAGAATCAGATATGCTGTATAAAGCAATAAAAAAAGCATACTCACAAGGTGGGTTAAAAATAGCTGGCACAGCAGTAGATGAGTTTACTGTTTATCAAAAAGTTAAATCTTTACATATAAAGTCCAGGTGATGTGTTAATTCTTTTAAATTTTAGCAAGTAGTAATTTCAAGCAGACAAACCGATGGAGATTCATTTTTTCCCCCCTCCATCTTTTAATGCAGAATTACACTGCAAGTCTGGATATAAACTTTTCTGAATAAGGACAGCACACAAAATACAAGTGGAAATAGACTTGTTCCTTATAATAAGATAAAGAAAATCCTGAATCTGTGTAAGTGTGTTTGAAAAGTTTGCTCTCAAATTAGACCTTGAAATGTGAGCCCAGACTCCCTGTAAATTTTGAGCCATCGAGCCACTGAAGTCAGCAGGACTCTTTACTATGAAATTTGACCGAGACTATTTGATATAGCAAATTATTTATGAGCTTGATAGATTATGCCTAATGAAAAACACATATATAGGTTTTCAGAATATATTATGTTCTCTTATATTCTAAAATGTAGTAATTTTGTGGTACCAGCATTAATGCAGTGAGGATTTAGGTGTGTCAGAGCACTCATAAAGTATTTGTGGAATATGCATTATAAAGACCCAGGTAGCGATTGAGACTGGACAGAGAAGCTAGATGAAAAAGGATGTGCAAATGCTTCTGTTCTGTGGAGTGGCAAAATCTGACAATTACATATACATAAAGCAGCAGCTTTTCCTCATACTTAATATTTTTTCAGCAATTGAATACGATGTTCTGAGGAACAAGATGTTCCCCTGAAATGTACACTGTGCACATCTGAGCTGTGCAAACTTGGAAGTTGTTCTGTCCTTTCCGCTGGATGTTAACTTTACTTGTTTTCCTCTGTGCTTTCTATTGATCTAGATTTCGTGTAACAAATGGCCTGGTTTCCCAGCCACCTTGGAAATGTCATGCAGGAGTCAACAAAAATACTTAGTGTATGTTTTATAAAGAATTACAGCTGGCTCTGAATTACTCTGGCTTTCATCTCTGTACACCCAGTCTGGTTGCTCTCTGTATCGATGGATGAGCAGAAGTACCAGGAAATGATTCAATGAGCCAGTGAGTTTCCCAGTTCACGGACATGACAGCTTGAGACGTACTTATTCACTCTGCCTCTGTCTCCTCATACACCATACTTGAAGCTGCTATGTAATTTAAGAGTACTCAGTATATCAGATCTCAACTATTTTTCCCCTCTGATTTCTGATGAATCATGTTAGGAAAGCTGTGCTTTTAACACTGGAGGATGTGACATAATGCAAAACAGCACAAGAAGTATATTAAAAAAATATGTCTGTCAGACTTTATATTGCTGGAAGGGGATAATTTGAGTTATATGCCCATAATTCAAATTTGGGGATAATTCAACACCCAAACAGATACATTTCGAGCTGTACCCAGTCATCTGATATAATACTGGCTGTTGTTTATTACTTACTCGTATGTTGTTATAGCATCACCTCCCCATGCTATGCTTAGGGGACAGTTTACATTTCCATAATAAAATCCATTTTCTATGGGTTTATAACTCAGTTTACATTTCACAAGGCTGCTGCCTGGCATATGAATTTCAGTTCAAGTCCTGTTAGTTTGACTAAAAATAACTGTTAAAGCAGCTTATTTATTTAAAAATAATTAATTGATGCAATGGAGGAGTTTTAAAATACCTAATATTGTTTCCCAGCCCAAGGAGTTTTAGCAACTTCCAGCTATTCTCTAGAAAAAGACCTATTAAAGTCCTTTTTACAAGAACCTGATGGATTTAGGACCAAATGGAACTACTTAAATAAGCAGATGTTTCGGCATCTCTATATTTAGAGATAAGTGAGAACAGTGACAAAGCACAAGGTTTTAGAACTGAGAGGGAGCATTTCTTGTGTAATGTGACAGCAGAAATGCAGAACCATACTGCTCAGTGTACTGGCCATGCCTACCACCATGCCCCCACCACCTATATAGTGCCCAGGGGGAGTCTCATGGGGATTTGTGGATACTAAATTCAATGAGGAATCAAATCACCGGAGGAACAAAGGTTCCCGCTGACTTCTGTGCTGGTGTGTCCTTAGGGCAGGCATGGAAAGCCTGTAAAGTCTGAGGCAGAGGTATATGTTATTGTTTAAAGAATAAAACCTTAAATACCTAACTCACAGTCACACTGAGGAGCAAGGCTGAACATCTCCCACTTCTCCCAGGCAACTGTGTGACTCAAGACATTGTTCCATATATGCCTCTTGTGTTTTCCACAAACTTCTATTTTCCACCACAATATTCTCCACTCTCACATTGCAGCACCCTCACTGCACAATTAGAAGGGCATATATTAACTCTTATTTCACTATCACTTTTCATTTTCTCAGGATTTCTGACCAAGGCAGGAACAAGGAGAACTAACAAAAGCTGAAGGATCAATTGCCAGGGATCTGAGCACGAGACCTGATTTAATGCTTCCCCACCAGAAGCAATGAACTGAAGATTGAATGTATGTTCCTGCACAGCAGAAGGACTTCTCCAATTTCCCAAAGGTGTCTTTCATTTGCTGAAATACTCTGAAATAACAAAATATTCTCAGCCACATAAGCAGAAAATAACATGACTGTCTCTTCACACTGACATCCTTCCTACCTGTGCCCAAGAAGCTATTACAACATGAGCTGAAACAGTTACGAGTGCTAAAGTGGGGAAACAGAAAGTCTGAGCTTTTCTACCACAGTGAGACCCATGGTCTAGTACACACGTGAGAAAATGTGAAAGTTATACCTGATATCTGCTCACCAGACCATATAATCATGCTTGCTGTTTTTTCTGATTAGTTCTGGAAAAATAATCATTTATTTTAAGCCTGTTAGAGAATTTAATAGAAAACAGTTGGTATAGACAAATATGTAGCTATCTCTTTCTCTGGATGCAGTGACAACTTTAACCATTCCACATCCCTGTTTTCACCCATTTCAGTATGTTGGCAGTGGTGGCAAGTGGCTGGAAGGCTCTGTGGGTTATGGTAAGAGCCAATATCTGCTGGGAGACAACAGTAATGCGACTTTATTCCCAGTTCTGAGACCTCCCTCTCAGTCTGCTTGAGCAGGAGGAAGGAGACAGACGGGTGTGGTGCGGCTCCTTCCCAGGCAAATTATGGAGCTTCACCATCTCTACTGCTTTCAGCTGGAGCAAGGGTTATAGGGCAGGTTTGTGTTTGGATGCAACTCTGGAATATCACATTAAGCCTGTACTGGTGTTTTGATTGTTAAAGAGTTTGTGATCTCAGCCTTCCTGACCAGGGTTCATTTTAAACAGCCATCATGGATTTTGCACAGGTTGATACATGTGTGTCTAATCATCAGAGCCAAACTAGGGTTGCACCTCATAAACATTGTCTTTCGTGGAAGAAAATGTTTTCTTTCAGGTCAGCCTGAATCATTGTGCAAGCAAGGAGGAGGAAAGGGGGAGTTTATTATGCATGTCTAGTCTGTCCAAGAAAAGATGGGATTAACAGCTAATTTCCTGCCATTATATTTCAGCCCCAAAGAAAGCTTTTTCAAATAAATGACTTGCATCTCAAAATGACTTCACATCTGCAATGAACAAAGATGAGAAACTCACCAGGACACAGCCTGAATTCTAACTCCTCCTTTATAACTCTTTCTACTGCTGTAGTATGAAGCTGTAAATCGTTACCAGGAACAAAAAGAGCAAACTGTGCCTGTACCTGAGGCCAGAGTCCTTCATTTGGAGCAGATCTCTTGCTCTGAGTTGCTGATCCTGGAGGGTTACAGAGATGCACTCTGCTGTCAGAGGTTGTGAAGTGTGGAGCCAAGAGCTACTCCAGTTCCGTGAACCAATGTGAGTTAGATCTCATGTGATCAAGCATTTAATGCTAAAAGTTAGCTGAAGGCATTGGATTGCAAATACCAGAGTACCAGAACTGGACAGCATGAGATGCCACCTTCAGACACAGGCCTGTTATCTGCCTCTGTATCTGATCCAAATGTACAACTGTGCTCCTGAAAAGGAGGATGAAGCTATTTGAAAATCTATCCTTGAGCATCTCAGTCCCTTATGCTCTGTCTGGAACAGACTATTCTGAGTTCTTGAAGAGATGAAAGCAGGAGAAGCAGGCCTGTAAAATTTTTTCCTCCTACCTTAGCAACTTCCATTTTTCTTTTTATTCCCAGGGTTAAAAAAAAAAAAAAAAAAAAAAAAAAAAAAAAAAAGAAAAAGGAAAAATAAATCATCCTAGATGTTAAGTTACCTGAAAGGGCCTGGGTGAGCTTCTGAAGAGCTGTTCTTATGGAGAACATCTGTGGCATGACAGAGCTGACCTACACAGAATAGCCCAGCACAGGAAGGCAATGGCTGCTAAACTATTTGGAGCAAGGCTACAGCCCATTCCCCAGTGCAGCAGAATACTTCAGAGGACCTGTGTGGGAGTCCTAAACTGTCCAATTATCTTGATAGACAGAGTCTCACCCTACATTTACAAACCATTTCAAGATCTACAGATGAGCAGAAAACTGCACATAACGGCAAACAAAGAGTTATTGCTGCCTGCAGTGAGCTAATGAAACCACCATGGCTGTCTTTGTAGGTTCTATCAGTTAAGTGAGCAGACATGTCTCATGATAAATCACTGAGAGTCAGAACCATTGTAAAACTCCCTGGAACAAATTCTCTGCTGGTGTAACTCTACTCAAGTCAAAGGAACAGTGTCAGGAAGTTTTGGCTGTTACAACAATATGGATTAACTCAGCATTCTAGATGCATTTCTGTCTGCCTCAATATTACCATTAAATGTTGTGGAAATGTTGTGACTTCTTCAGCAAATGAAGTGAAAGGGAATGTTAGCTACTGAAAAGGAAACAACCTATGACTTGGCAGATCAAATAATTACACTTAAAAAGTGTGCTCTGTTTAACTGCTCTTTAGCCAAGTTAATGCAACAGAAATAGAACATCAAGCAGAATTCCACTAGACTTCTCCCAGCATGTGTGTTTATTACACTACATGTGTGGTTAATCACAGTCACTCTTCCTTCCCATCTCCATATTGCATAGGTGACACTTTTTCACAGGGACAGGTTTTTCAAGTGACAGACCTTCTTAGCAAGCCCTATCCAATCTGTAAAACTTACCCTCCAGAGTCTGCTCTTACTGCAAATGCGGCTGGACTGGAAGGTTCTTTACTGGCCCTTCCCATTTGGTGGTGTGGGACTGTGTGCGGCAGTTGTACAGATATGAATTGGTCCTTTGTAGAAACATCTCTCTCAGCACCTCGTGCACACCCTGGGCCAACTGCTCTGCGGTCAGTGGAGCTGTGCCAGTCCACGTCAGCAGCACACGTGAGCTTCACTGTTTTGTCTCAGGCTTCAGTAAGATAAATGAGTTTAATTCATCCTTTGTGTAAGTAGGGACAACTCCTAGAAATTAGGCTGGAGCTGTATGCCTTGGCTTAATCCCTAAATTCATTCCTCTAAACAAAACAAAACAAAAAAATCTGTTTTAAAAACCACTGTTTCAATGTCTGTCATTAGTAGGAATCTTTTGTGGCATATACACTTTAAAAATTCCCAGTCTCATAAAAGATCACTCAAAGCACTCAGTGATTGTGGGACAGGTTCGCAGCACTAAGGAAAAATAAAGCGGAGTTTGTAAAGAATTTGTTTCACAAATCACATTGAGCCACATAACAAAAGAAGTCAGACTCTAGATTCATGATCATGATTGTATTCCACCTCAGAAGTCAGTCGGTCCTCAGCAACAGATTTCTTTCCAAAGGCTTGCACAGCTGCTTATGGGACTTTGCAGCTTGTGCGCACAAACCTCCAAATATACGCAAAGGCCAAGAAATAAAATCAATTAAAAAAAATCATATTGCCAAAATTAGTGGCAAAGCAGCACACTGAGAAATATGTATTTAACTCTTCTCCACATACACAAAGTTGCTAGGGAACAAGCAAGTGCCTTGCAAACTGCCAGTACAATTACATTTACAAAGAACTGACAAGGATTGACCTTTGCCTACTCCTTCCTGTCTGCCTTTTACCAGGCATGGAAAAGCCTGGTGGCTTGACAAACAGATTTGATGGGCACATTTCCAGACAGCGTGCTGTCTGGATGGGTGAGGTAGTCCTCTTCTGCGAGTCTGCTAAGAACTAAAGAAGCTTTTAAGAGTGCCACAACTGTCAAGTGTTTGGCTCTCCTGCTTAAAGGTGGTCTTTCCTTCACTAAGCTTTTGTAAGCTTTCAAAGTATGAAATTTGTTTAGCACTCCCAGCCAATGCCCAGTCAAATAGCTTTGTCAACAACTGCTAATGAAATGGCAAGATAATTCCTGAAAAAGAAAAAAAAAAAAAAAAAAAGGCTCATGTTTGCAAAAACACATGGGCAAAATTTGCCAATGCTTTTGCAAGCTGAAGCTGTACATCTGTATGAAAGTTGCAGGAGTTGTGTACGAACATTACTGTACAGAAGGGATACTCCAACTTCCACAGCAACCCCTGAAAATATACATTAAAAAATCATGTGCATTATTTAGTGTAAGTGGTTAAGAAACTCTGTGTCATTATCTGTGTATTTTAATAATTGCAACTTTCAATGGTACTGACATAAAAACAATTACTTTTTGAAATTCCTCTGTGTATATGCATTTGAAACTACACAGCCATTAAAAACAGTCTGTCGAATTAAAGGTTGTGCAATTAATTAAGTGCAAATCCTGTAAAACTGGACCAAGGAGAAAATTCATCAAATGTGTGAAATATGACCTATCTTGTCCAAAAGACAAATATGTTTAAACAAAATATGAAAATTGATGACAAAATTACTGGTAGCAAAATGCACACAGAGCAAATATGAGACAGCTGTACTTTGATTCAGCATGGGAGGTTCGCCCTTACAGAATTTGTGATTCATTATCTCCACTGTCTTGTAAAACTTTTCCTAGTTAATCTCTAAAGTACGTCCCTTGTATCTATGATAGTAAAAATTCTCAATAAAATCACATATAACTGCTTAGCAATGATTTACTGTCCCTTTCCAGAATCAGATTAAATCTATTATAAATTGGATGTGGGTATTCAGCGGCAAGCTTTTGCTCTGACACCTGAAATCTTTGTCATTTGTGGCCGCTTCTTCCAATCAACATCTCACTCTCACTAGTGGCACCCACGTGGGGACAACCAGACACTTGAGTATGAGCTGGGCTACAGAAGAGCACATGAGTGTGCTTCTGCTCTGTCCTGGAAAAGAGCCTGGGCACTGTCCTTTACAAGGGAGACTGGGAATCTTCTGAGCACCTAAATATCTGCTGCCAGGCAGGAGCAGACTCTCCTCAGCTATGATAGCCATGTGGCTGGATGCCTGGATCTTGCTGAAGCCCCATGGGATTCACTGTGTTGTACACGGGAACCATATCTTGAAGAGCTTCACTGTGAAAAAAAAAAAAGAATTCTTCCACTTCAGCCACAGTAACTCATTGACAATAGATCCCCTGCCTGATGCAACTTGAAGGTACATTTTCATTATCTCACTAAACTATTCTAGCAATGAGGGAACAGTTGTCTCCTGTTGCCAGTTTTGGGCATAAGTCTTCCCACTTGAGTATAAACAACTCATTTGCTGATGGGCTGTGGCTGGAAACTGTTGCAGTGGCATACTGGAGAGCAGCATTTTCTCAGTCATGTTTAATTTAGTGCTTAATATTAATTACATCAGATAGCAATAAGATATAGGGTGTAAAGGAGAAGTCGGTTGTCTAAGAATATTAAGACATGAAATTCAGGGAACCTGTAGAATATTTCTATTGTGTAAAGTAGAAAACATCACCAAAAATGATTGGGGGACACTTCAGCTGGAATAGACTTTACCATGGGGACAGGTTACTGAAAGCATTAATGGCTTATTTTAAGCAGAGAGAAGTATCTTCCTTCATCAAACCGAAGCGTACTGAGCGAAGTACTTTTTGTTTCATTTTCTACTCGCAATCTAGGACCCAGCTGTGCCATTGCATTGCCCCAGAGAAAGCAGGGGTACAAGACCAGGAATTCTGCTGGGCAGCAGGGACTTTGGATCTTCTTTGAGACAATGGCTCAGATGAACTTAAAATCAGCTGACTTACATTTACACATGCATACCGAGTGCTTCCTGAAGGACATATGCAAACTCAATGATTCTTGAAGAATGCATGCTGTCAGGAGCTATGACTTCAAGCAGCTGCATTTGTAAGGTGGGCATGGATAATGTTCACCAGACATATTGTATTACATGCACTTGACATTAGAAGCAGGTTTAAGACTTCACAAATCAAAATCAAATTGTAAAGTGGATGGTAGAGAGGAGGCGGACTGCAGGGAATGTTAGGAACACAGCCTGTTATTTTCATATTAAAATGTAATGGTGCCATTAAAGTTAAAACCACTGTTAAACTTGATTGAGTAAATTAGTTAATTAACCATAGCATCTAATGCATTCCTCCAAGGCATACCTCAGTTCCTCAATATAGAAGCTTGATAGAGTTCTATTGTACATTATCCTAGCTGTGAATTTTAGCATGATTATACTCTTGGAGGGGCTTACTGTTTGTCAATGCAGAATACAAGCTGTCTTTTGAATTTGAGGTTGATTAAAAATTGACAGGGCAAAAATGGATACATTTCCCCCTTTTTTTAGTTTTAAGAAACTTCTTACATGTAATAAATTCTTCTTATCCTTTCTCAGAAAAAAAATTATATTAAATGTGAAACATTTTGGTCATCTCAACTTAAGATTAAGAAGGAAGGATTTAGTTCCATACTGCCACAGTAGAACAGACTCTCGAGTCATGCTATACCCAAATCATTGCCTGATAAAACCTTGATTTTGTGCCCATTATCTTATGCATATTGAGACATGGTGATGACTAATTGATGGGGGTGTTCATCTTGGTTGCCCTTATTGTCTACCTATGATTAGGAGAGCAACTTTACTCACAAGAGGCAAAACCCTATGTAACTCACTTAAATGTAAGATAATCGTATATGAAACTTTTCAGAGCAAGGGACCCATCTCAAATTATACAGCACTAAAGTCATATCTTAAACTATGACACTTCCAATTCAGCATGTGGCAACTTTTCCAGGAAGGCAGCTTTTACCCAGGGGTTTTTTTAGATCCAGACATCTATATCTGCAACTTAGTGGCAGTAAATCCAAAATGACATCCTCCCATTCCCAACAAATCTCCACACCTTCAGATTGCCAGACCTGTTTATTTGGTCAAAGGTCTAAGAAGCACTAATTTATATTTAAAATAATTTTGCCAGTTCAAAATGTAGAAGTGCAAAATCTGCAGATGATTAAAACACTGAAAAGCCTGAGTATGCCCCTTATGAGATTATGAGATTTCCCCTTGGGACACCATAACAATCACAGTTTTTAATACTTCCTTTGACTTTTTGTCTTGAGTGGAAGAAAGATGAATGATAATAACCATCAAGAATGCCATGACCTACTTGCTCTAAAGTAAGCAACAGTCAGATTTGTTAGCAAAGCTGAAGGTGTCACTCTGTGCCACTCTGTCTTTCCACCAAAACTTCTCTTTGTCTGTGTCAGAGGTGCTGCTCACCATAACTGCAGCTGACATGCTTAAGATTCACTGTTACAATAAAAAGCTTAAGTGCAAAATCCCCTTAAAAAAAAAAAAAGAAGGAAAAAAAAGAAAAACAAACCAGAGAAAACCAGGTTCTGAAGCAAAAGACTGGAATAAAATAATCGAAGCAACATGGAAAAAGGATCATCCAGATTTTTCAAAGGACTCAAAAGAGAAAAGTAACTAAGATTTTTCAAAAAATGACTTTTGAATTTCATAAAATATTTTTTCCTCAAGCACAGCTTTGCAGGAAAATTGGCCACAAAGCTGGGATCGTGGATTTTGCATCTGCCTACCTAATTTACATATGGGACAGAGCAAGACACTGATTTTCTGATACAGAAGTGTCATCTGAGCAAGAAGCTAGCTTATTTGGAAATCTGTGCTATATTAAGAAATAAAATATATCTCTATCAAGACAGCAGACTGTAAACTGAGTAAGTTTTCCTTCAACTATGTCCAAAGCAGTTGGCTGAGCTACCATGTTGACGGAAGCATCCCCATAATCCACTCTTATTGCATTCCCAGAAGAAATTTAATTTCTTTTTCAATGGAATTTTTTAAGACTTATTGCTTTTCATTTATTGAATTGCTCAAACCTTTTCCACCAAAATACAATTTTCACAAGCCCCAAGCAAATTGCATCCTAATGTTTCTGCTCACATTGTTTTCCCTGTTTCTTGACCGCTCCACTGTAACACCTCCGATGCAGTCTCAGAGGAACGTGACGATGCAAAGTGTGCTGCACGGCCCAAGAGCAGTCTGTTTGCAGCAGGCATGCATCTTGGATTCACACAGCAGCACAGAAGTGACCAGCCAGCTTATTTCAGATCTTTTGAATGTATGGCTGTCCATCTTCTAATTTTTTCATTCAAGCATAGAGCTGCCACGGAGATATTTTTCTCAGCCTTTATTGCCTTGGGGAATGCTTAATTTGGAAAGCATTAGGACATGATTGTGACAATTCTTTCTGAAAATATGGCTAATTTTCTGCTTTAAACAAATGAAAAAATCCATCTCTCAAGCTGCATTGTTCCGTTTCACATGATCTCTCTGTAACCTTCCGCCTTTTTCTCTTCTGCCACATCCAATAATTAAGTGTCCCTAAATCTGGTCTGCTTTCTTTTTCTTTTCTTTTTTTGGTAACAGTTACTACTTCTTGGAAAACCACTCTCTGGGAGTCGATAGCCTCAGTGAGGAGTGCAAATGTGACAGATTTCATCCTCTCTCTCACACATGTCCAAGAGGTCATAAGATATCTGAATGACAATTACTCAGATTTCCATGTTCTTCCTACACCACAAACTCTCTTCATTTACTAGACAGTGCCTAAGCTTAGCACACATCTCTGTTGGATCCTGCAAAGGGTGAATATGCTATTTTTTCATGTTATGGTTTTTATATTGCCTACTTGATACAAACAAAAGATCTTCCTGAAGGTTAAGGTATTGATCTAATTCAACCCAAGGGGCTCATTCTCATCCAGTGACAGATGCAAGGTGCCTGTGGGATAATGGACTCTTGAGAATAACCTGTGGAAAGGACAGTGGGATGAGTCTTCACAGAATGCTGCTAAAATTGCAGCATTATTGAGTTATTTCTCCTTTATCTCTTCTTGAGAATAAAAATGAAAGACAACATGAAAAGAACTTGGGTGCATAGGGTCTTACCATATGATACTTATGGTAAATCCCTGAATTAGTAAGCAAAAATCCTTGATCATTATCAGAGACATGGATTCTGCAGTTTATTGTTTAAAAATCTGACCTGATATCCAAATTCTACCTAAAATTAGAAGCCATGTAATGACAGCATTTGGCTGAGCTGAGAGAGGAATTTGCTGAAGAGGAAATTCCCTCTTGAATAATTAAGTAACTCACTTTTCTCTCTATTTTTTTCCTTTCCTCATCAGATTTCTAGTATGGAAGCAACATACTCTTTCCACTGTTGATGAGATAATGCTGATGATATAAGTAATTTCTTGCTACTCATGTATTTAATAAGGCATCTAAGGTTAGTGGTTAAAGTCAGCTAATTTTACCAAATTATAGCATGTAATTGATTTAGTGATAGGTAAGCATGACTCTACTTTTATTCACATCTTTAAGTAATCTGAGAATTGTGAATTTATTCTGCTATTGCCAAAAAATTAGTGTTACATTTTTAACCACTCAGTAATAAAAATTCATGCAACATCTGTGCAGTTACGTGGATGTTTTTGTTCATGACCCTTTTCAGAAATGCATTCCTAGATTTCTATTCCACCAGGTTTTGCTGAGGAAGACTAAGGAATGTATAAGCAACCAGCAAGGATGATGGCACAGGTAGAGTGGTGATCAGGTAGGATGCACAGATATGTGCTTTAAAAAACCAAATAAAGTTCAACTGATGCTAACAGTGGTGTATCATTGACAAAATCACTGTCTATACAAAATCATAGGCTAGTATTTGACCCTTAAATTCTTACAGAAGTCTTTCATCTCTGTGTTGATTGTCTGCTCAATTTAGAAATTTTTAGTACTCTGGTTGTGAGAAGCTTTCTACTATCTTGCTTCTCTCAGTCATATCATATAGTAAGTGCTCCCTCAGCACATTCTCTTCGTTGGGCAATTTGGTTTCCTCAAGAGATTCTCTTTCTTGCTCATCCTTCTGTCTCTGCATCTCTACTGTAGGGCAACATGTCCAGTCAGATACTTTGGAGCCTGTAGGTCTGATGTTGTTATATGCTGTACATGTCCAAGCTGTGTCTCTCTCATTCTCTCTTTTTTTCCTTTTTTTTTTTTTTTTTTTAAATTTTCATTTTGAACACAGGTTCTGACAGCTGTTCTACTATCTCTTCTGGAGAGCTTGTAATCAACTAGCTAAAACACAAGACTTTCATGTTCTTTCCAAGGTGATTTACCTCTCTTTTATCACTGTCAGCTCTTCCTATTTCTCTGCTTTGAAGATTTGATATCTTTTTCTACTCCTTTCTCACTGTCTCCCCCTTACTGGTACTACCACAGTGCTGAACTCCACCTCCTTAACACTGCTGCTAACCACTGATGCTCTATTATTCTTCTCACTGTTGCAGTGCTGATGGTAGTTTAGTCTGCTAGATGCAAGGGTCATTGCAAAGGCAGTAGCCAGGAAAACTATGTTAATCCATTAAAGTCTTCAGAGTTTACCATCTGAGAAATTCCATGCTCTCCAGCACCTCAGAGAATTGCTCACCATGCATTATACCATCCTGAGTAGGAAATACACATATATATCTGCCTCCACCTCTGAAAAGGAAGTTTAGGAAAACACATAAACCTTCTTGTCTGCTGAGTTTTTGGTTTTTTTTTCCTTTGTGTTTAAAAGTATAGAGCCCAACAGTCTTCATGCCAGCTTTGTACCAGCACTCACAACTGGGTGTAGGTATTTAGTCCTCTCTGTATTAGAAGCCAGTTTTGTTTTATTGATGTGTCAAAAGCAGGGATACTAACTGCAGGGATACTAACTCCATAATAAAGAGTTTATCCCAAATAAGTTTCATAGTTTTAATAGATATTTTATAATAGTTTAAAGAATTATTGCTTCCTTATTTAAATCTCTACTGTAGCTCTAAGTACCAGTTGACTCTGGCTCAATGAAATGCAAATTTTGCAAAATCCAATCCATCAAACAGAAATTTTACTACAAAAGGGTTTTACAGAAATAATAGCTGTCAGCTAACAATTAATGCACCCAACATGCTTAAGTACTGCACTGAACTTTAATGAAAGGTTACAAAGTCTGTTAAATTGCTTCACACCTTGTAAGACTAAAGTTAAGCAAAAATTAACATCAGTATTCTGGGAAAAGAGCATGCAAACAAAATTCACCTTAATGATGGGGGAGTGTAATGTTTTCACTGAATATTTCGAACTATGATTCCATTAGAACATTGTCAAAAAACCTAATAATGTCACTCCATTTAATGCTGAGAACAAATGTTTAATCTGAAATAATTCCAGAGTAGAGGTGGACGTACAGTTCTGTTTAAAACCATACACAGTTGTGCTCTAACAGAAGCACAGAGACAGGCTGGAATTGTGCTCTTCAGTATTTACACTGCTACTGACCCTTGAGTTCTGCTAAAGGCTTAATTCACTATCTGGAAAAGGTCATTTCAAAGCAAGGTGTTGCAGCAAGCACCAGAGCACACCGTCTTGCTAGATGTTTGATAATGTTTCCTGTACTGTTAGCACTCTGAATATCAGGCACTCTCCTCTGCTGAGTTCTTATAAACATTCCCACACTTTAAGTAATACTTGGCAGCTTTACTACTGTTGTCAGGAACTAAAAGGTGAATAACCCCATACACAATACAAAAGATCAAACCATCAGATCATAATTCACTCCCAAAGGGCAGTCCAGTAAAAGTGATAAAGGAAACCACACTCCAAGGACTTCCTCAGGCCACTGCCCTGGATCATTAGGGCTACTGATACTGCTCATCTATTGCCAGAAGTGCACTGCTTGCTCCTTCCCCAATTACCTTTCGCTCCTAGCTCCCTCCCTGCTCTCTTCTTAGAAACCTCTCCAAAACACCCCACCCTGTAGAAGTTCCTACACAAATGGACAGCTATTAAGCCTTTTCAGCATGACTGTGCACCCTTATTATCAATCTTTTAAGCAGGAATCCTTAAAAAAACAAACGGTTCTGAATATGGCTGTGTGAGCTGCTTCCTATGGCTGCAAGGACCACATCGGGGGAAGAACAAATCCAGCCCTTTTCCTTTCTGCTCACTGAGAGGGTATAGAAGCATGGGGATGAATGCACACACATATTTATACTGGAGAGAGTTTGAGGATCAAGCCCAGACATAGGCAAGAATATTCACAATGTTATCCTGTCTATCTGATGAACGCAGAGTGCTCACCTTTGCTCCATATCAGAATTGCAGTTGATCTTTGTTTAGGGACACACATAAGAAGAAATCAAGTACAGAAATAGCTGCAAGAACAGAAGCCATCTCTCAAAATTACAGGCCACATGAAGATTCAGCTAGAAAAGTAGAGGTATTCTAAATGCATGCATCACAGCATCACAAAATGTTAGGGGTTGGAAGGGACCTCCGGAGATCATTGAGTGCAATCCCTCTCCCAAAGCAGGATCCTCTAGGGCAGGCTGCACAGGAGTGCATTCAGGAAGGTTTGGAAAGTCTCCAGGGATGGAGACCTTCACAACCTCTCTGGGCAGCCTTTTCCAGTGAACACTGTGGGATGAAGCTGTGTGTGTGTGTACATGTGTTGTGTGCAGAAGAGAAAAAGATAGCAAATGCTACACAAATGGGGAGATCTGTTCCTGACTGAAGCCAAGTAGCCATATTTGGATGGTGTGAAGCTGTTTCCCATCAGTACTTCCAGTTACCAACTGCCTCAGGCAGGATTGGTATTTGTCCTGTGCACAGGTAGGATGAGCTCATAACTGCATTGTGCATGTAGTCTTTCTACTTGTAACCATAAATTAAGCAGTTCATCAAAGTTTTCTATAAAGACATTTATCAAAGCGTGTTTTTGACATGAAAATATAATTTCCCCCTTACATTAACCATGCTGAGGAGAGCACTAGCTGTTGGCCCCAGACTAGACTCTGTAGGAAGGCAGCTGTCATCAGAACAGCAGGACAAAAACACTGAGGAGAATGCCAATGTTCAGAAATGCTTTAATGGAAATTTTCACCTCTTTGCCTATTTATCTATCAGTAAAACAATTAGTAGCCTTTAAAAACAAACAAAAGAAGAAGAAGAAAGCCCCAAACAAATAAAAGACAGACCACATCAAGTAAACAGGGGAATCCATGATGCAGTTTGGCAGTGAAGTTTAGTTCTACCTGTGCCATGTCCCCTACAGATAAACAGAAGGCTTCACGTTCCAGAATAGTAAATTCAGCATCTTTCACACACACTAAATCCACTTAATTAAAAGTCTCTACTTCATGGCTACCATCAGAGTACTGTTTGTGTGTGTCCCTACCCAGGTCTGCTCTACCTTATGGGCCTGTAGAAGGTTCTCTTTCACGCAGATGTGTGATATATAAAATGCAACCAACACAGCAACCCTCCCCCACTTACATATTTCCTTGAGATTCTCTAGGCTATATTCAAGAAAAATGATTTACAAAATACAAATAGATTTTGGCATGAAGTAAGCTTAAATTGACTGCTTTCTATCAGGAATTAATATTAACCAGAGCTTGTCAGTTACTAAATATTTATTTTAGGAATACATACAGCCTCTGCTTTCATGTAGGTTAAGCTGTAATCTTTGGCTTGTCAGTTCCAGGATATAGCAGTGGATAAATCATGCACTCTTGAACTGATAGATGTCAGAGCCGTTGTATACAAATGGAGGGATATGTCAATGAACACCCTAGTTTAGGTTACATTTACTATAAACATTGACATTCCTTTGCAATGAGACCATTTGCTGGCTAAGCAGTCGCAGCTTCACAGGATTTGATGCTTTTGTGCTCAATCAGGTTCTAATGATTTCAGATGTTTGCAATTAATGAACCATTAGATTAATTGGTTGAGTATGGAAAGACTGGTTTAAGAACTGGGTCAGAACCACAGACAAGCTATTACCTGAAGTGACAGCAATCACCAGAGGCAAACCAGTGAGAAATTGAATTAATGATTTTTCACTCTCTCTTTCACTTTTGGCAAAAATTAGCACTGGACCGGTCTTTAAACTGAGAATACTACAAGTGTTAGGGGTGAGGGGTGAAAAAGACACATTCTCATCCTTCCTCATCTTCCTAAATGGAGGAGCTCAGTCTTTACCACACAGACTCTCTGTTGAATATAAAGAAGTTGCCATATTTCTTCTGGATCATCCAAATCCCCCCTCCCCAAGCTTTCTTCCAAAGTCAATGTATAATATTAATTATGTACCACATAGGGCACCTTAGTAAGATGATTAAGTGTACTTCAGAACCACTGAAATAAATAAGCCCAGCATCAATATATGATCATGTAGGCTTGGTAGAAACCCCAGGGTAGCCATCCTTTAGATAGTGTACATACGGACATTTACTCCCAGTAGATTGCTGGTGCTTAAATTCCTGCAGTGTGACAAGTTATCCCAATGAGGTGATGGCAGTTTAGCTGAATCTGTAATTTCAAAGGGTAAAATTAACCCTGGATGTTCAAGATAATTTTTTTACTTTTTTCTTTCCAGGAAAGAGTATATTCTAATGAGGCTTTCTCTCACTTGATGATGCAGCACTTCAGAAACCAAGTGTCTACATAGTGGCTGTCACTGCCTTGTGTGCACTTTGTATGGAGAGCATTAATATGGTTTTAGAGAAGAAGGAGCAGAAAGCAGCAATTGGCTGAATGAGCTCCTGTGAACCTTGGCTCAAAGGAAGTAAAGCATCTTGCACATTAAAAATAACGGGGTGTGTTGTTTTCTCAGTCCTGAGTAATGTGAATTCAGCATTACAGTTCATGGCTGGAATGCAAGCTAAATAGTAGTGATCATTTTCTTTCTCTTCCACTGACTCTCCATAGACTAGATCCATTTAAGTTGCAGAAAGTATTTCTGTTATTGTCAGTGTGCTTGGGGTATGGCTTTAAATTACCTAGGATAAGTGATGCATCCCTTTGTGGTGCAGTTTTATTCTTGCTATAATGAAGCAGTCAACAGACACTTCCTGAGATAAAATCAACTCATTTTTAGCTTTGTTATTGTTCCATAAGGAAATGCAATTATTCTGGATCTTCTTGTCTTTCATTTCCCTAAATTTGAAATTTCTGCTGGTAAATTGAAACGTGCTATGTGGATTTTGACTTTTACAGGAAGTGACTTGGTTGCTGCTTAAGGAAAAAATATTGCTTTTAAGGCATTTTTAAAGTTAAAGATGGATTTATATAAATTCCAAGTGTTCAACATAGATCTGCTTTTGAATGCAAAAAGAAGCTCAGAACTTGCAATTTTTTTCAAATGAAATGTCCCACTGATTTCTGAATAATATCTGGGATTAGTGCCTTAACATTAATGTTACATATTAACAGCCTTTTTGTCTGTGCCCTCTTTAGGTGATTAAAGTTGGATGAATAAAATTTTCACATCTTTCTGCTTGAATTTAAAATTTAACCTATTGGAAATAAATCTGGTGAAAGAAGGTTTCACTGTCCTACAATAAAACAGAGACCACTGAGTCAGTGGGAGGCCTTTTGCTAGCACTAAGGACTCTGAGACAACAGGAGGACAAGATATTGTATTTTCACATGTGTAACCCATTGGATCTCTAAATAAAGGATGATTGTGATTCAAAATAAGTAGGTGTAGATCCAGAGCAACTTTATTCCATAGTTCGCTACTCCCCAAGAGCTTCCCTATACCTGATCCCAATAATTTCCCCACTTCTCTTAGAAATTTTTTCCCCCTCCTTACCAGGAATCCTCACTCAAAAGCTTCAGAAACTGCTGAAATCACAGCTTTGGGAGTAGAAGTGAGTAACAGTCAAGAATGTGAGTAATAAATGTGACAATATGGTAATCAACCTTAACAACCTCCAGTTATGAGACATTGCAGAGCAGCTCTTCCTTTCTACTGTTTTCTATCAATATATCATATTTATGAGACAGACAAGGCCAAAGAGAGTTGATGAGACTCTTTTCATTGACTTGAACATAGACTGGAAGAGTCACCTAGGACAAATGCACAAATAATCCTATTTACCTGAGGATTCCCAATTAATATCAGTCAGATGACTCAAGTATATAAAAGCCTGAAGAATAAGGATCACTTGGCTGAATAAGAGCTTCTTACCTCTATCTGAAATACATCCACTTCATTGAAAGGGTGGGAAGGGAGAAATGCAAAACATCCAGACAGAATCTTATCCCTTACATGAAGAACAAAGGATATAAATGTGAATCATTAAAAGGCAAAAACAAAAACAAAACCTCTAAAGGCACTGTAAATAAACCCCTGTAATTATGCATCACAAAAAAGTCAACTGCAAATGGTTCAGTAATCTCATTACCAAGCTTACTAATAATCATTGCAATATTCTCCATCTCCCCTAAGATAATGAGCAGCACGGTGGATGTTGTAAAAATAAATAAATAAACACACCAGCAACAATTTCTCATCTAAATATTTAACAAAACAAATGGGCTTGCCTAAAGGTTTCAGACTGAACCCCAGTGCAGCAATTTTTTAATTTGCACTATTTTCTTAGTTTTAAAGTGGGAGAAAGCTCAGCTTATCTGAGAAGGGAGTTAAAACTAAACAACACTTCCATGACAACTTAAAAATAAAGAAATAAAGCATTTTTAAATATTTCAGTACTACAAAATTAGCTTAAGTTAAAGGCAACAATTAGTAAACAACTTTGTCATATTCAGAACAGTATCTTTCCCATTAACATTTCTATAGTTCCCCAATTACATTATAAATCAAAAGTAATACAAACAGACAATGTAATAATGAGAACACATAGACTGCATCAAAAATTAAGATACCAGCTTTTTCTTTACCCTTGGCTCATTCTGTTAGCTTGCCCTAGTTTACTTTCTCGGCAGCTAGAGTGCAGCCAGAGAAAGTGAATTTACACCTTGGTGAATTATTCCTAAAATTTGATCTGAAAATACTCTAAAAAGGCTATCAATTTTGCTTCTAACACTTAGGGCATAGCATTTTAATTTCCCAAACACTGTCCTCTGCTATAGGTAGAGAAGCAACAGGGAAATCAAGTCATGAAGGGATGAAATGGTGCATCCAGGCACTGCAATGCTGCCTCTTTGGTTAACAATCAAACCACTGCTCTGTTTTCCTTTCGCCTCAGTTTCTGATCTGCTGCTACCTCCCTCCTTCACTGTCAGTGCGTGACTCTCAGGTGACACTACTTCTGGCTATGAAAAGGACCTTTCAAAAGTGGATTGGAGTCATCCCAAATATTCCAGGTTTCTTCCTGCAAAGGACAAGAAGGGAAACAAGCTGCACCACAGCACCGAGTCCTACAGAGGCATAGGGCAGGACTACAAGAATTGAGCACCTTGCTGCGTCTCAGAATTTGATTGCTCAGCATCCCGCTTTAGTTCACTGCAAATGAACTTGCTCAGTATCTCTCAGCTCAAGTCCTCTGTTTTTTAGGGGGGAGTGGGTTGGTTTTTTGTTGTTGTTGTTTGTTTGTTGGTTTTGTTGTTGTTTTGTTTTGTTTTTCCTTCTACGGTTCTGTCATATCCATTTACTACACTGGTGTCGTCTGACAAGGAAGAACTTTAGAAAATGACTAGAAATGGTTATGGCAGTTGTGAATACAAGTGATATAACAGAAGAGGAAAGTAACTGAGTTAGGAAAGAGAAGAGGGGACAGAAATAAAGGTCTTAGACAAAAGGACAGGGATTAAAATACATCTTCAGAGTTTTTAAAGCACATCAGTTCCAACCGAAACAGGCTTGCACACAAGATGAAAGCACAGGGGTGTGGATAGGGAAGCATAAGGGTGTTAAACTAAATGCAATTAACCATCAGTGTTTATTTTAATGCACATACTTCTTAAAACATCACTGCTGCTAATAACAGAGATGAATTGTACAGGGCAGAGGAGGTGGTTAAATTATATATTGTTCCTTTAACATTTTCTTTGGTTAAATAACATAATATTTTCAAGGTTACTGTTAAAATAACAGGGTTGTCCAGTGGAATTTATCCCCACTGGTGTTTGTGTACTGTATATATTTATACCACATGAGCAGCTCATAAATTCTCCTCATAAATGCTGTTATCTTCACCACTAGCAGTTTCTCATTTTTATGATAGTATAACTTTAAGGTGTGGTACATGTACTGTTATACCTCATTGCATACAGCTTCTGCTGCCCCATTAGGTGCTGATTCTGGAGGGGTGCAGAGCTCCTTGTCCTCCCTGGTGTCATTTGGTCCTCCTCTTGTCCCCATCCACAACACAATAAAACACACCCAGGGCAGGGCGGCCACACAATTAACTGCTGCTCCCAACTCAATACACACCACAACCCCACCCCAGCTCTGTGAAGTTTCTGTCTAATCCCCATGTGACCACTTTTCAACATCCAATCTCCCTTCTAGGATGGGAGCTTCTCTTGCAGACCAAGAAAAAGGGACTTCCAAAGAAAGCACACGATGATTCCATTCTTTTAGAGATGCCAATCTGAGTACCAGGAAAGCATTTTTCAAGGAGGGAAAAAAAAAAAAAAAAAAAAAAGGAAAAAAAAGCTAAATACTCAGAGATAGATATAGAAAAGTCATTCAAAAGGTCATCTCATCAAGTATTGCTTAGGGTATAGGACAAAGCCAAGATAACTTCACAGGAGGAAAAAAAGCTCATTCACAGAGTTGCAATAAATACTTTGTACATCATAACGGGCTTATAAGTAATGAAAGCCCATCCATGTATCAATCTGCCAGGGCATCCACACACACAACATGATTAGTATCAGTGGAACACTGAATTTACTCGTGGCTCACATCCATCTGTCCTGAAGTTTGGTGCTGTTAACTCCAGACTTCTGAATCTGAACTCCAATGTTGTTTTCTCCAATTTTCTTTCCTTTTATGACCTTTTTCTGTTGCTACCTTGATTTATGGTCATTTGTGTGATTGCATTGCTTTGCTTTATGGCAGTTTATGTCATTCTGGTCTTGTCATAAATGACTACCATAAAGTGAGGTAAAATATCATAAAACATTAGTGAGTCACTGATATTCAAGGTTCTTGAGTACAAGCGCTGACAGGTAGCAAGCACAGAAGAACTGTGCCTTTCGAGGGATGTATCATTATGAATACATGTGTGTACTGGGATCTGGATGAACAAATGCCACTATGACTTCGCTTGTCAGTGGAAACAATTTAAAAGGGCAACGCTGAGTTATTTTTATAAGTTTAAAAGTCTTATATTCCTACAGTGATTTCTTTTACAATGAAATGCTTGGGAAACGGAAACCGATCTGCTCCCCTGCAAAATTTCTTGTTGCATTTCATCTGTACCATGTACAGGAGTTAGCCAGGACTGCTAATAACCTGTGTGCAGAGGTCAGACCACTTTCCTTTGTTTGTCCATCTTTATTCTTTGATTATTAGCACTCAGCTTTGTGCTATGCTTTGGTTTCACTGGAAGATATACATCCTTGAGCTATGGTAGGCCTGCTTAGAAATCCTAAACTGATTATTTTGATGTATTCTACTTAAAGGAAAACATGTTATCCAATAATCTAATCCCTTATTATTACCTTTTTAGCTAAGAGTATTGCAAAGCATTTTGTACTTTCAGTTTAGAAAACTAAACCATTGGAGTTATATACTTTCCACATAAATATGAAAATAAAATACAAAACTATTTTGCCACTGATGTTTGCATTATGAATCCTTTATGCATTAAGAATCAATGATCCCTCTTTCCACTATAAATTCCTACTATCAGTTGCTCTTACTTTATAAGATAACTTAATTCTAGAATGAAAATGGGTATTTGCTGGATTTAAAACTAGGAATGTATTACCATTAAGAAATATGGAGATAACAGTTTGGAAATTTGTGTTTGTTATTTGAGCATAAAAACATTGTTCAGACTTTAAAATGGCTTTAAAAAAAAATGTTTTCTACTATTACTGCAAAAATAAAAGACTTGTCATCTCAAAATCTACTTAGTGTATAGGGACATTCCATTATTTATTGGACTAGATATCAGGATACTTTGGGGGGGATGGGGGGAAGAATTATTTTTGATACAGGATTTGTTTTTCTTTCTCTGAAAGTCTGCACTTGTTCAGCATTTTCATTAGGTACATTGTTGAATCTCGCTGCCAACACAGAGCTTTATTGAGTTTGCTCACAAAGGAAAGTATTAAAACTTAGCTTTCCCCCAAAATGTGCTGGACTTAATCGCGTTTAATGCCAGACTTCTCCCGTCCTGGAGGTTTGCTGTGGTTTCTCTGCTTCTTTTTAATGCAGTAATTTAAGAAAGAACCACTCATATCCTGGCATGTGATTCCACTCACCACCAATCTATTTTATTCCAGTCTTAATGTTCTTGGCCTTTTACAAACACATTCGGCTTAGATTCACCACTTCATTGCAATCCCTTTGTGCTGCTCAGGTAAGCAAGTCAATCTGACCAGCTAAAAATTCCCTCTGGAAGTGGAAGCCCACAGCTGTGTAGAGGCTAGGCAGTGTCATACAGCCCTTGTCCTAACTCCCCACCCACCAGCAGCGCCTGGTGCTGTGCTGAAGGCACTCTGGCCTGGAATGCTTCAGGTGTGTGGAGAAATAATGGAACTCTGGCAATACAAGATGGTGTAGAGTCTCTGCCAAATTCCCTCCACCTGCCACAACAGCTCTGTTTGGAGATATTCCTAATTTGTTCAAGTGGGAGGGCAACTAATACCTTCTGGTGTTACACATCAGAAAAGTGTAAAAATTTTCATGTGAGGGAGAAAACTGACAAGGAAAATAAAGTGTTTTCAGCAGCCACACAGCTAGTGACTTGCAGGAATAAGACATTGATCTATTTTTTAGGCTCTATTTTTAATAGACAAAAGGTAAATCTTATTGAGAGTACCCCACTGCAATCCTAAAGACTGATAAATGAGAACATAGTTAGGAAGTATTTAAGCCACCAACCCAATGACATGGGCACTTGTATATCACCTGAGATCACATACAGCTTTTGGTATCATCTTTCCTTTTTTTCCTCCTATGTGACTTCTGCGCTAGGCAATGCTGGAGATGTTGGAACATGAAAAATGTTGTCCCCTTGGTACAAAACAGTAGCCAAGGGGATGGTTTCAAAACATTCCTTACAGCTAATGTTCCCATAGGAAATTCTCTACAAAAAGGTGCTGCGTCCAGTTTCACCTCTGCTGGGTGAAGAGAGATCCTGCACAGTTATCTCAGTACTTGGGACAATTAATTTTTTTGACACTAATGCTTATGAAACAGGGTTTGTGTCCTATTCCCTCTGAATGCAAGGACAACGTTCCCACTACCTTCAAGGATGACAGGATCAGGCTACCTGTCCTTAATACTTCCAAAGTGCTTCTCTCAGCACTGGAGTTCAGTTCTCCCCTCAGTGCTGAGTAGCACTATGGAGGTTATTGTTCTGCTCAGAACAGAAACCTGAAGCAGAATTTCACCGCCAGCAATACCACATAGGAAATTTATTTGTGTAGGTACATTTTTGGGCACTGACTCCACATAGGAATACCTGGTAAGGTCCGTGAAGTAATCAATGTAATTTGTGCCTCTACGAGTCCAGAAATTACTGCTTCAGCATTGCATGTAATGAACTCTTTTCAGATGATCTCCAAATTAGACAGGACCTCTCAGGCAGGTGATTAGAATTTACATTTTGAGGGTGCTGCCCCGGGGACAAAGCCAATCCTTTCTTCAGAGCAGGCACAATGGAGGGGTGGCTTTGGTGAAGGACACACAGTACCCTCCTTGCCCTTTTTTTTTTGTTTGTTTTGTTTTGTTTTGTTTTGTAGAAAAACTGAAAATATTACCTGTTCTTTAAGAAAGAAGTGTATTCAGCTCTGCTGATTCCCACAGTAATGTACAAGCTAGTGTACCTGCATTGTTCAGGAAAATCAGGTTTTGCTGTTAGTACCATAGTAGGCTGTTTAGGTTTTGAATTAACGTGGAAGAAAGACTCTTTCCAAAGCAGTACTCCCTGCACAACTGAGCCACGCTACCCGTAGCTCTGTTTTGAGAAGACAGAAAATGAGGTTGTGTGCATTCATTCAACAATTAGAAAACCTGGGTTTCTGTAAGAATGGATTATTCTCTGTCAAAAAGGAGAGACTGGCATTTTTTTCAAAGAGCAAAAAAACTCTCACATGAAATACTGTTTTAAAACCAGCATACAACTTCTCTCCCTCCCACCCTTCCCAAAAGTTGACTGATTATTGAAGTATGTTTTATAGGTGAGTTATAGCTTGTGTACAGGTGTATAGCCTTTGCAGAATGGCAACAAGAGAGTTACCAAGCACAGGACAACCCAGTGCCCTAGGGGTAGTAAGTGAATGTGAACAATCAGCCCAAGATGCAAATGTAACATAGTTTATTTGCTTGTTGTATAAAAGGGCACTTCAAAACCAAGTCAGCTTTTATTAGTGGGGTAACAGATCTCCACTGTCTTGTCATGGCATTCACATATCAACACGTATCACAGGTTGCACAGGTTGCCTCATCCCTGGAAGTTTTAAGGCCAGGTTGGATGTGGCTCTGAGCAACCTGATCTAGTGCGAGGTGTCCTTGCCCATGACAGGGGGGTTGAAACTCAATGATCCTTGGGGTCCCTTCCAGCCCTGACAACACTATGATTACCATAATCCTCCACTAAGCACCATCTGAACTGCACAATGTGTATATGGGAATAGCTAAGGTTTTCACCAGCAGTAATTGCTAATGAAAGGTTCTTTGTTAAGATTTCTGCAAATATGGAGTCCTTTGAACAGATTTTTGATATTTTTGAAGAAAAATTATCGAGATATTTTAGTCCTTCACTTTCTATTTTTGTAAGGCTATAGAATGAATTTTAGGAAAAAGATGTTCAGAAACGCAATTTTATGAAAAACATGGAATTTGGGCACAATTTTGGACATGTTAGAATTTCCATTAGAATAAAAATGGTAAGCTGCACCAAAACTAGAGTAATTTAAACTTTCAGTTTGTGACTTTGAAAGATGACCACAATTTGTTTCTAGTAAATCAACTAAGTAATAAAATAGCTTAAATAATGTGCTGAGGTCCCCTGACATAAACTTAAGTGTAGAGTGAACAAAAGAGCTTTGCAGGAAAAATAAAGAGCACTTTCTTTACCTGTGTAGTGATCTAGATCTAGCACACACACACACACACAAAGAATAAATTAGAAGTCTTCTGTTTCTTTGCCTAGTTGTAATATGAAAGACAATGCATGCTCACCCAAGCACAAAGAAGTCATTGGTTTAGCATTATGAGGTCACTCTGCATGATCTATTCCAAGCTTCGTTACAATTATTGTGACTAAAGGCTGAGAAATTTAGCACAACTGAGACTAAGTGATAAATAATGCTTAAGCATATCTGCTTCTTGCATTAAGGAGACAGACTAAAGAGTTAATAATGCCTCCGATCATCTTTTAATAGCCTCTGGATGCTTTCACACAATAAACAGATCTGTTGTGAAAATACTTTGGAACACATAGTGAAATACCACATGCATTGTGCCCTTTAAAATGCTTTAAATAGCACAATTATAGATTTAAAGATTGTAATTGATTTAAATTGGTGGTGGAATGTAAAATTTTATATGATGCACGAAACCTCTTAAGGCTTTAAAACTGTAATTATATTTGTCAGTCTCATATTGCACCCCAAAGCTTTTCTCTTAATGATTTAGACATTATAGAAAATAAATGAAATGTTCATATGGATTGCCAAACAAAATGTACAGAGAAAAACCATATGGTGCTGTACCTTTCAGGAGAAGATCTATTCCCAGAAAGCTGAGCAGTAACTAATGAGTGGGTATGCCCTCTATTAATGATGTTCAAGCTAGTTTAAGTGCATTGCTTCATATATACTAGGCTAAAGCCATGGCAAATACTCTCTGAGTGTAGCAAAGCTTTGCTGCTTGTTCACATCAGAAAGGCATGGTTGTGGGTACCCAAAGTGGTGATAAGACTTTAGATGGTAATTTGGTGAAGCTTCTCAATGTCAGAGAAACTGATTAGTTATTCACTTCTACACTGACAAAGAATATATGGCAGATTTCAATCATCTATCACATTTTAATATGAAATAGCCATCACGTAAGATCTATAAAATATATCTTGTCCCTGATCCTTATGGATGCTCATGTAGCTGTGAATATTTGAGGCTGGAGTACTCTGCCGGCTGCACACACTTGTCTCTCCTCTATGAAAGGATTCCAGAGAATCTTCTCCAGTGTGAGTATATTCAAAACTGAATACCAAATTCACCCACAGAAGAAAAGTTGTCCTGGCTGGAGGAAAACACATCACCATTTCCAAGTCCCAAGATTTAAAGCAGAATGGAGTAAAAACCTTGTTGTAGGGTTAACCGCTGATTCTCACGATACGAAAATGTGATGCTCTTTGAAGCCTCCAGATGTTACTTAACACAAACCCAAAAACTATGTGTAAGTAGCTAGAAAGAAGAACATTAACTCAAGAAAGATTATTTCAGTTTATCCGACCCATGTTTGGCAAATTAAATCAATTTAAGATAGCACAGCACTCTACAGCAAATGAGCAAGAAAAAGATCATCTCAAATCTGTTTATGTTCCTGCAGATGTCAATGCTGATACCACTGCACAAACAACGGAGTGAGCAATTAAGAATTTCTTTTACCTTCTGATGCTTTAGAAATCCAGTGAAGAAAAAACTCAGTGAATCAACAAACTAAAAATGGATAGAGTCACTAGGGAAAGAGATTGTATTTTCAGGCTAAGAGGATATCACCAACAATAGGTAGTTAAAAATGGAATTAACAACTAATGAAAGTGGTGAAGCAGATCTGTTTTAAAGAGCTGTTTGAAAGGCTTTCCATTAACACAACAACTTTAGTCACAAACCTCTATGTAGCACAATGAATAGCAATACTGGTGGACTTGTGGGGGGCAATTGTCTTTGACTTCTTATTTATGAGTTCCCATTCCCAACGGGACAGGTCCCAGAGTTTATTTTGGTGACGTGTGCTTCACACAAAGTTAGGCAGCAAAGTAAACCCTTGATATATAATCTGACATTTTCCCCCAAATTGACAGAGGAAATGTGGCACATTTAGCAGTCATTATGACCTCAGTGAAAGGACTGACACGTTCAGGCTGTTGGGAAACAGCATCATTAGAGCGGCAGAAAGATCAGCAATTAATATGAGGTGAGAATGATTTGCTACAGAAATACTGTTTATGTCTTTGAATTTTTAAGGTATTACAGGAAAACACCAAGACACTTATTCATAATACACAGTTGCCACAAGGAAGGTGATGTGTCATATGCCAAGGGCTTTTTAGAAGGTATATGGAAAATAACACAGAACGTTGTGTTTTCATAGCCCCCCACGAAGCTGTATTATGTTGCTACTTTAATGGGAAGGAACCAGTTGCTGAGAAAGTGAAATGATTCTCATCGTTTGAGAGAGAAAAAAAAAATAATGCCAATGACATTGACCAGATTGCAAAGTACATTTATTGATTATTGTAATTTTCTCTCTCGACACACATTTAAGCTCCAAGGTAAGCTAAAGGCTCTTTGTCTTTGCTTTTTTTGGTCTCTCGTCTCACTTTTAGAGTAAAAAAGGAAGTCCTGTACCAAGGTACTACTACAGAATAAAACCTGAGATCCTAAAGATGAGTGCACACACATGAGCATGTGAAACAGTAGAAGGAACTCTGTGTTTAGAGAAGACTGGAAAGCAAGGAACATAAACTAAAAGAAGAGAAAAAATGCCATTTTCACTGGTGATATGCTCTAAACTCGAGGAAAATCTTGTGTTAAGTTAGAAAAAAAAAATGTTAGCAGAAAATTATGTAAAAGCTTAGGGCAGACCAAGAAGATGGAAGAGGTGTGTTCCATTGCTGATTTTGCTAAATTACTGATGTCCTCATCTGAAAGGAATCCTTGTTCTGTTTATGCACACAGTGCACTGATTTTGGGGTTTTTCTTCTCTCGATAAAGGCAATGAGCAGTAAAGCTCTTACTCTGAACTGATTCTGGCACTTAAGCTGCTATAGCTAAAGCTAGGACAAAGGCACATGAGCACATGATATGCTGCAGAGAAGAAAAATACTTAAGGGAAGAAATTCCACCTGAGGGCCAAATCTTGTCTTATGTAAAATGGTGTGAATGCAAATTAATTCAAATCAGTGAAGTCAGGTTGACTAGCAGCCTTACACAAAGAGAATTTGGCCCTCCAACATTTCTGTGTTACCCCATATACCACAGAGGTATCAGGTGTGCGTTTTAACTAGAGCCTAACCACTGCACTGCCAGTTGGAAGGATAAGTTCTAAAATCAATACATAGGGATCTGTATACAAGCTACCAAGTCTTCATTTTATAGATTGGAAAGCAGAGGCAAGAAGTAAATGTCAAATAGTGTCAAATAGACTTGACCATCTGAGTGTCTGCAACAATACTTTGGATATTGTCAAGCACATGCAAACCACAGTGGGCTTAGGCTGTGGGAAGTTGAGAGCTTTGGAAACCGAAGTGCCGAGGACAAAGTGGGTAAAATCAAACCAGATTTGTAATAATGAGGAGTTCAACCTGAGTATGAAACAAGGAAGGCAAGCAGAGCCTTTTACTGCTATGTCTATCAAGGCACTTGCTATGGGAAAATTAAAAAAAAAAAAAAATTCAGTGTCTTTTGGGTGTAAACATTTGGTCAAGGTTTTCAGAAAAAAGCCTCCTGCAGCGGTTGCCTGCTATTTTCTCCTACCCTCTACCATACTGTCATCCTGTCCTGAGTGCTGCACATGATTTACCAGATCCTACCTGTCTAAATGATGAAAATGAGAAAGCTTTTACCAAGTATGTATATCATAGAAATGTAACTATTACATACATTGTACTGAATGCTTTTTATCTGCCTAAATACAGTAAGACCATTAATATGAATACTAAGTACAGGGATCTCCTTAAAAACCCACAAGATGAATAACAAATCATAACACTGGCAAAGCAAAAAACACCATTGTAAACCATTCTTTTTCAGAAGCCTTTGAAGATACTAGTGGGTATTTGATAGTTGATTTAAAGTCCAGCATGAATAAGATCTATGGGGTTGTGGAATAATGTATTGCGGACAGTAAAGAAACCCCACGGTTTAAAAGTAGCCTGGAAAATAAACTCTAGGTAAGAAACAACCCTGCACTAGCTTGGGGGTGCATAGCTAAAACCTGAAATGTCTTTTCTTTTTCCTAAATAGTATCTATCTGATACCTTGGCCTCATTAAAATGAATGGGAATTTTACAATTTATTTAACCAAGGCCAGGATTTAATTCTATAATTTAAGGTTGTCCTAGAGAAAGAATTTGGCAACCCAACCGACATCAAAGAACAACAGTGTTTTCACAAATTATAACTAATTTCAACTAAATAAGTATTTTACAAGAACATTTTAAAAGTATTTTCAATGTCTATCAGCTGCCACTGATGTCTGCAAAGGAGCTGAACTTCCTGTAATTTGCCTTCCAAATTTTCTACCTTTTTTGATCAATTCACAGATGAATTGAAGAAAATGCTATTCAGCCTTTCTAATGGTTGAAATTATCAAAGTTCCATAGGATCCAGACTCTGGAGTTGGAGGAAAAGAAAGACTGGATCAAGCATAACAAAATGTCTTTTGAAAAGGTGAAAATTGGGACAATAGAGCAAAAGATACTTTTTAATAACCCCACAAAGCATGACATAGATGCACCTCGGCATTCGTTATCATAAAATTCACATTATCACTAGGAAATAATGTTAATGCCATCCTGCAGCTTGCTAAAAGTTTATGCTTTCCAGGATGGGGAAAGTGGCCTTATTACTTGTGTATGAAAACATTTCAAGCAAAATTAGCATAGACTGTCTCGCTTGGTTTCCTAGCAGGATAATGGGTTACATTCTCATTCTAGATGAAGGATATACATGCAGGTAAAATTTGGAAGCAGCAAACAAATATGGTAAGATCTTTGCAAATACAAGTACTTACACTCCACCCCCCACCCCCCTTCAAAGGAAAAAAAAAATAGAGAAGACAAAAGAAGTTTTGCACATGTAAATAAAAATTCTGCAAATGCTGCTGTTACAGCTATATCTTCACTGGGGCAATAAAAGGAGTTTAAAATTAGCCCTGCGCAGGGTTATCGGTTTGAAATTTTTAAATTAGAATGCAGAATACGATTTTATTTCTCAGTGCTTAAGCTACAGGGATTCTTTATTGCACTGGCAACATGGCTGGTATGGATAATAACAATTAGAATTAAGAAAGAAAAGAAAACTGCTAAAGGGAAAGTCCATCACAGAATATGTTGTGGTCTAACCTCCGTCAATCCTGATGGGCTGGGCCAGGCTGACACCAGTGAGTGCACCACTGGCTAGCCCACNTCTATGATTCTATGATCCCAGATCATGATAGTCCATCTATTGTCAATCACAAGCCAGATTTCCTCTTCAAGAGGGTTAGTAAAAGATTATTTCTTTTTGGCCCTTTTAAGAATCCAAATGATGGTCAAACAAACCAATTCTAAATTTTGTAGTTTATCCAGCACGCAGTGCCCATCTCTCTTTTTTTCTGTTTTTTTTTTTTTTTTAACCTGTTTATTTTTCAGTCTACATGGGGGATGTGAACTTCCCGTGGATGTAGACCCATGAATATCACACCAAGCACTCCTTACAAAACAGACTATATTTATCACTCCCTGTGTTAAATTCCTCCAAGGAAGAAACAACTGGCCTAAAATTTTGTGGCTTGCTCACTATACACCACCAGTGACCCCAGCTCATCTATTACACTGCCATAAGAAGAATCAGACTCCAAACCCATTTGTCTGCTGTAATACTAGGTCTTTTAGGTTGCAAATGGAACAGATTTTTATTTAAACCCCCATCTAAGAGTGTCATTATCCACAAATCTGCTCATAAATGTTTTGGCAACTGACAAAAAAAATTAACTTCAGAAGAGGAAGCCATTAGGATGAAAACATTTCAAATCATGTCATTCATCAGATCTCTGCTCATCCAACAAAACTTGCTTTTGTTACAGGCAATTGTGGTGCTTAATCTCTGTATGTTTCAGTAACACATTTTTCTGATTAAAAACTCATAATCATACTGGCAGTAGTTAGAGATAGAATAGACCTATTAGTTCCCTAAGCCTTGCTCCCTTCCATTGCAAATATAATCCCTGGCAGGAAGTATTTCAGATATTAAGTTGATCCAGAGCTTAGTTTCAGCCAAGGGACTGAATATGGAAATCTGTGTGTAGGTGTCACAACACTTGGAATTTAAAGAGCCAAAATGGTTGCTCTACATTTCCCCCCCTGCCACCAGCCCTGGCATAGTCTTGCTCCCTTTTCTGACCTGTGTACTTGCAGACCACAAGACAGAAGCTCAGCACTTCTAGGTTACACAGTGGAAAAAGGGTGTGCCATACTCCACACCAGGTCTGTGACCAGGAATGACATTGGAGTGTAGCCCTAAAGCTGTATAAAACCCAACTTGTACCTCCAGCTTCCAAACTCACCATGCTGCTGCAGATAGGGATCAGCCTGGGGGATTGGGGCAGAGGTGTCTCCTGGGAGCAGGTTCCCCACAACCTAAGGTCCCTGTCTTTCCCAGCAGGGCCAGAGAAGAGGCTGCAGGATGCAACTGTGGATGACTGAAAGGCGGTAAAACAGCATGCACAGGAGAGAGTAAAACAGCAGAGAGAAAGGCGAGGAAGGGCTCAAATTCTTCCCAACAAAGCTACTATGTATTGACAAAGTGAGTGAAAGGCTTACAGGGACTGCTTTGCAGGAGTTTCTAGATGATTCTAATGCCTTACATGGGTTCATACTCAATCATTGCCCCACTCCTGTGGTTTTTTTCAAGGCATAGTTTGCGTCTATCTATGCCTCTATTGTAGAGGATTCCTCTTTCTAGCTCCACCCTGCCCCATGCTAGAAACCCCCTACATAAATGCTATTAAGCACCCAGGTTGTGACTGACTTTTCTGTTCACTTCCTCTAATCATGTCACAGTTCCAGACAAAGCATCCATCCCCCTGCACACAGCACGGAGCTATGGGAGAAGAGACAATAAAATACTCTGCTGCTACCTAAACATCATCATCAGCTCTGCTGAACCAGACAGGGGGTGGAGATGAAATCTTCTTTTAATTACATTTAGAACTGAAAAATTAAAGAGGAAAAAATACAGAAAATCCCTTTTGCTTGGAATCCTGATAGTCAAAGAAATTTATAAGGAGGCCGTTCTTCTAGTCGCCTTCATCTCAGTAAATCCATCAGCAATGAAAGACTGTTGCTGACCTTCACTCACCCTTTTTAATTTAGGCATTTTGATGTGGATATGCTCCTTTAAACATCTTCAAGAGCTTCCTCTTCACCTTAATATTCCTATATAATGGTTTCTGCACAATTAAGGAATTATGAAGGCCCATACAAATGTGTTATTGTTAAATTCGTTGTCCATATATATCAATACCACTCAAAAGACTTAGCCCTAACTTTTATTCTAAATACATGACTGTTTATGGGTAGCTAGGATAGCTTACAGATAATAAGCATTTCTTAGAAAAAAAAAAAAAAAACCAAACTAACCAAGCAAACAAACAAAAAATCCCCATCCCAAAACCAAACAACAAAATCCCAAGAAAATAGAGAAAAATAAACTCTGTAGCCCACCTACAGCAAACCCAATATTATTTTTGCTATTTTAAACTTTCATTTGAAAATTACTACCTAATAATATAGATTCCTGCTAAGTGAAAGCTGTATTCATGTTAAAAGATACAGTGCAAATAATAAACTAGAACCTGATTCTTTCTCTCTGCCACCCACACCTTATTTCAAAAGTTACCTCCTCCAGCTTATTGTTTTCTGGATGGAAACACAAGACAAAGAATTTAACCCCACAACTTCTCCCATACAAGTGGCCCCCCTCACAGGACATCATTGAATTCAATAAGACTGGCAAAAAGTGGGGGCATTTGTTCCTGCCTACTAATTTAGAGGGAACAACCTAATTTGTCACCCTCTGAAATCTATAGAAGGTCTCCCATTGACTTAAGTGTACATTGGTTCACATCTCAAATATTACAGGCAAAATACAGGGCAGTTTTATGAACCTAAGCAAAACATTCAGTCAAAAAAAAAGTTTAAGATGCAGTGCTATGAAAATTATTGCATTTAAAATTATACAGTAAATAGAGAGCAGTTTTCTTTAGGTTCTAAAAACTGTTTAAAGTACTTTGTAATTTAATAATATAATTTGTAGAAGAAAAAGATGATGTGACATTAATAGCTCTACCTATCTATATCTTTTAAGGTTGGAAAATTGCAATCAGAAATGAAAAGATGGAAATTCAACAGCTATACTGAAGATTATCAGAAGAGTTCCTTCCCTAAAGGTTAACAACAGATAATTACTTTCTCAGGAAATCACTAAAATGACGTGATTTTTCTGCTTTGTTTTCACTGAAGTTTTATGATGCTCCCTTCTCGCCGCTTAGCAATGAAACAAATGAGGTTAGATGGCAAAGATTAGGAAAGAAATTAGCAATAATGAGTCCAGTAACTAAAAACATTAGTAGAGAAAATTGAGTTGACCTTACTTTTATAATTATTCATTTTCTTAATTGTTTTTTTTTTTTTTTTTCCTGGAATGATTGGAATGAAATTAAATAATACAAAGTAGAACCCTCACATGTGATGGTGTGTTTGGCACAGATTAATAACCTTACCAAATACAGAATGCATTGCCCATTCCACAGGTCACCTCTAGGCAAGTACCTGTTCTGAGCTGTGACCTAGCTACAGATCTTCTGCGACAGTGATCCCTTCTCTGCAAACTTTCACTTCAGGATTAATACACAATTGCTTCCCACCAGCCACCAAAGCCTTTTAAAGTTTAATATGTTACACATGTAGTCACCCATCAGGATATAGGGAAGTGGATTTAAATGATAATCACCATAGTATCTTTCCAGTTCTGCAGCCAGCTCCAAAAGAATGCATTTCTTTGTCAATTCTTTTCAGCTACATCAGTGGAGTGAAATGGAAGTCTACCAGCTTATCACATCTGCCTCCAAGTGTACTCCTTAGGCAAATGTAGGGAATGTTATCCTCTCCTTTGGTCAAATAATACATCTGTCCCAGCGCAGCTCGAGCAGATACTGGGGGAGAGCAAGTGCTACCCTATATCCACTGATGTTTGCAGAATCCATTCCTGTCTTATCAAGTGAAAGCAAGATTGGTTCAGTCAGTTAATAAAGAATAAAAATGGAGTATTTCTCAAGTTTAGGGTTATAGCTCTTAATATTTATAAAGCAGACAACTTTGATGTCACAAGGCTCAGTCTGAATGCTGTGTGATATGCAATTCTCACTTTGTGCACACCTCTTACAGAGCTGCATTCCCCGAGATGAATATCAGACCACCCAGAATTCCATGGAGCAAAATTTTATAATGCAGGGAACAAAGGCTCCTGTGAAATGTGCTACAGTCTTGAGGAGTATTACAATGCTAAAAGCAAAACTTAAGATAACCTTCCCTTCAGAACAGTATGAATCTATTTCTAGGTGATCCTGCTTCAGTAGGGGGGTTGGACTAGATGATCTCTAGAGGTACCTTCCAACTCCTAACACTCTGTGATTCTGTGATTATCCCCTTTTTTCTTTAGCTCCCTCCATCTATTAAGTCCAGTACCTTACAAATGACAAGTGTTAAGAAATGAAGTATAAAAAGTACAGGAGCATTGTAATTATTATTATCATTATAACTGCCTTATGAATGGGAACTCTGAGTACAGCAGCTGAATGATGTACCCTCAGGTTACACACAGATCTATGACTGAGAAGTCAGAGCTAAAGCTCTCAGATCTATCTTTTAGCTACAGGGTAGTTCCAAAACAAGTCAAAAAGGTTAAAGCCTTTTTTGAGTGAATGGACCAAACTTTGAGCCAGCCTGGTTCAAATCTCAAGGTGGTACCCAGGCTTGTGGAAGTGATCTTGGGTGTGCAACTTTTCTGATTTTGTTGGGGAACTTTGGTGTTGAAGTGGATTCCAACACACTCTTGTGAGTCAAATGCCAAACTATTTCACAGACTTCTTGTCCTGTGTTTAAATCCAATTTAAAAGAGTAGTACCGACAGGTAAAATGATTACTGCTGAGCTGAGATACAGCAAATGTTTAGTTTGATGCATTACCTCATACCAAGTTTCAAATGGGGAGATGGGAATTAGTGGACTCCCTCCCCAATTATCAATACAGAAGAAACACACAGAGCTCAGCAAAGGAACACAGTCCCAAGCTTGCCATAGACAAAAACAACTTAGCAGTTGAGAGGATATGAAGGTAAAAAGTGGCCTTCTGCATGCTCACTTTCCACTACACTCTCAAGTTCTTTATTTCCTTTGTCAACAGACCTAAAAACTGATTATTTGTTTTAAAGCTAACCACACAACATAAAGAACAATGCTTGGTTTACACTGACATAACTTGTAGTGTAATTTGTGTAAAACAATGAAACCAGTATCCCATTGCACAAACATGCCACTTGCCTGCAGCCAGCACAGCACAGCCTGAAATCACTGAGCAGAGCAGGACCCAGGAGCCCTTGGGAATGCTGTGTCTGAAGGCTCCTCTTGAGCCACAGGACAGCAGTGGCTGTGTGGTCCCCAGGTGCTCTGTGGTGGGCTCCTCAAATGGGTGGAGGATGCAGGCAAAGCAAGCCCAGAATTCAGCGCATATAGAATTACAGAATACGTTGGGTTTGAAAGGACCTTTGAAGGTCATCTAGTTCAAGCCCCCTGAAGTCATCAGGGGCATCCCCAGCTAGATCAGGCTGCTCAGATCCCCATAAAGCCTGACCTTGATTGTCTCTATGAATGGGGCCTCCAGCACCTCACTGGGCAACCTGTTCCAGTGTTCCACAACCCTCATAGTAAAGAACTTCTTCTAATGTCCAATCTAAACCTACCCTGCTCTAGCTTAAAACCACTCTCCCTTGCCCTAGTGCCACATGGCTTTGTAAACAGTCCCTCCCCAGATTTCTTGTAGGCTCCCTTGAAGTACTTGAAGTCTGCTATAAGGTTCCCCCAGAAACTTCTTTTCTGCAGGCTGAACAACCCCTACTTTCTTAGCCTGTCTTCACAGCAGAGGTGCTCCATCCCCCTGGTCACTTTTGTGGCCCTCCTCTGGACTGTCTCCATCTCTCAAATCCTTCTAGTGTTGAGGGCCCCAGAGCCGGACACACCTGGGAATAGTAACAGTTTCAGCCTGTATCCACCAACCAAAACGAAGACAATGCATCACCAACTGCAGCCCCTAATTTAAAAGATTAAAAGAATTTTTTTTTTAAAAGCCTCATCTCCTAAATAAGAACTAATTGAAAAATTGAATACAGCTATAACCATGTATGTAATTCCAAGGGTAGCCTTTGCTTTCTGTGGTTATTCCTTATTATGCATTCATAATTACATAAATTTAACATAAATAAATCAGCTTATTTAAACAAGGCATCACACATTCCCTATTGATAACAAACCCTAAAATCTCATTCAGAAAGATGTCATGAAAGCTGGTTTTTATCCATTCCTATTTATTATAATGATAAAAAAAGAAAAAAAAAGGAAAAAAGAAAAAAAACCACAACATTTGAGTCATATTTCCTGTGAGTTCATCACACCCTGGCACATAACATTTGTGAATTTCGTTCAATTCATTTAAAATGATTTCTAACACACAGACAGCAAGTTAAGGACTGCAAAGAATTCAAATGATCACCAGGCATGCAAGATTTCTCAAGAGACAGCTTTCAAACCACAGTGAGGTATATTTTCCTTTAGGAATTGTACATAAAAAAAAAAAAAATAGATCTAATGACTACATATTTCTCAAAAGAAGACAGGCATACTCCTGTTGTGAAATCAATTGACTCACACATCCTTAAAAGGGCAGGTACAGTTCTCTGCAGAAATTCAATCTCAGATAGACCAAACTACAGTTCAACACAATTCAGGAGCTTTAAGCTTAGCAGGGCTAGAGGCAGGAGAACTGCTTTCACTGGGGTGGCTCACACCCACCTCTATTACTGTCATCGCACAAACGATGAGGAGGAATGAGGAAGAGGAGGACCTGAGCATGCTTCTGCATACCAGCTGAAGCACTAAACAGATGTATGGCACTGGAGAGCACTGAAGAGGCTCAAAGGGTTCTTAAATCACGCAGTGGTGCCTTCAGATTTTTAAAATAACATTTTTGTCCATTCACATTTGCTCAAAACATGATGTCCTAATTACCTCTCCTTCTCCATGCTATCTTGCTTGTGTTTCCCCTTTCTAAATACTCATAGTTTTCTTCCCTTGCTGGCTGACTTCTTTTTCTACTGCTCCAGTCAGTAGCCCCACCTACTTTTCTATCCCTCTTTATTCCTTTCTTCCCTAAAGCACAAATCCAAGTCTCATAAATCCACTATCTCTGCTTCTTTTTTTTATATCTAATGGCATTCATTTCCTTTATGCATTTCTTGCTCCCCAGCAACACTAGGCTCCAACCCAATTCCACGTATAAACACTCTGGTCACTCCACTTGCCATTATTCTTGAATATTCTTTCTAGTCATAATTTCAGTGGTTTCCTCCTCCCCCACAGCATTAGGTTTACAACTTCTAGCACTCAGCATAGTGTGTAAGAAAATTGCTGCTATCTGGGGGTTGTGACAGAAGCAGAAGAGAACAGGTAGCACTGGTTTTGTTCTCGGTAAATCAGAATTACCCTGTGAGCTTTATTACCTGGGATGACAATTAACATTTTATTAATCAGCCTTTAGAAAGAACATATCCACGTTTTCCAAATGAAAGAAAATGCTTCACTCAGTCCCCAGGATTGATTTACAACCAGTAACATTGTGGACTCAACAAACAGAGATTGCTGACTACCGAGAACAATGAACTTGTTAGTTAACAGAATTAACAGTGCGTTGTTTAACTATAATGACAGCAATAAAACAGGAGATGTGAAGTTGATACAGTCACAACTGAATCGTAATGGATGAGATATTTACAGCAAAGCTGTTAAAACATTGAGTAAAATATGGGAAGAGCAAAAGCAGATGTGATTTTATTCGTCAGAGTTGAAGCTTGTAAAGTATGAGATAGCATGAGTAATAATCACAGGTTCTGGTTCACAATGCATTAATAAATATTGATATGATGCCAGTGCTGAAACTTTCCAGATACCAAAATAAAGTGAGAAAACATGCTCCTGCATTATGTATTGCTAAGTTTAAATTTTATGGCACACATGGCAATATATTCATTATGATATTACACCCCCCCCTACACTATCTCACACACACACACACCTCTCTTTATTTAGGACCTGAACAAGCATTCAATTTGCCAGTCACCAGTGTTACAGCCCCCGCTGCTGCAGGTACATCCCCCATAGCAGAATTGACAGGATGGATCATACAAGAACTCTTTATCTATTTTAGTGAAGAATTATCCACCCAGGTTTCAATGATTAGAAGGAGACTTTGGGCAGATCTAGCTGATTTTTCTTTGCAGCATGTCAGACATCACTGATGGGGCTCCCTCTGATGGTTTCTTCCAGGAGACAGGACTCATGAGCTACTCTGGGTAGCAACACTTCCAGCTCCTCCAACCAAACCCTAAAAGCATCTCCTTCCATGATCTCAACGTAGCTGGTATAGCTATGATATGGTATTTCTAGCTGGCAAAATTATCACAACCCAATCAGACACCAGGTTTTCTGTCTGCAGGTTCATATGCAATTTAAGGTACTGTAAGACCAATTTAGAGCTAAATAAGGGCAAAACAAAACAAAACAAAACAAAACAAAACAAAACCAACCCCAAAATTGCAAATCTGAATCTCCTTCCTTCATACCTGTTCAGACACATTTGTGCTTGCCTGGCCACGCTGCCAGCTAATGTGTGTTTGTGTACATATAACACTTCACAAGTCTGTATAGATCTTTTTGTTTTGTTTTACTTTAAATATATTAATCAGCCTAAATGACTATTCATGCATGAGTAAAAGACAGGCACACCCAATGTTTTCTTCCTCCCACTGATTCCAACAAAGCTACTTGCCCTCCTTCCTCCCCACCATTCCAGAGGACACAAAAGGTGCTACAGCAAGTTAACATCCCAAAGGGTTATACTAACTCTGCACTTATTTCCCTTGAGTTCAAGCTACAGCAGGAGAAGGCTGCACAAATTACTTGGTGCTCTCCATCATGCGTTGTACAAACACAGAACCCTGAAATTTCACAACTCTGAATAGTAGCCTGAAAGTGGATGGAAAGTGTTTACTACAGTGTGTGCCATCATAGATTCATAGAATGTTTTGGGTTGGAAGGGACTTTAAAGATCATCTAGTTCCAACCTCCTGCCTTGGGCAGGAACACCTTCCACTAGACCAGATGACTTGAGCTCTCATCCAGCCTGGCCTTGAACACCTCCAGGGAGGGCACATCCATGACCTCCCTGGGCATGCTGTTCCAGTGCTTCACCACCCTCACTGTAAAGATTTTCTTCCTAATATCCATTCCAAACCTACCCTCCCCAACCTTCAATCTACTCGCTCTCATTCTATCACTACAAGCCCTTTTAAAAAGCCTCAGCTTCCCTGTAGACCCCTTTCATGTACTTGAAGGCCACTATAAGGTGTCCCTGGAGTCTTCTTTTCTCCAGGCTGCATGGCCCTAACTCTCTACGCCTATCCCCATATGGCAGGTGCTCCTGCCCTCTGATCATCTTCATGGCCTCATCTGGACATGCTCCATTCCCTCTTACACAGGGGGCACCAGAACTGGAAGCAGCACTCGAGGTGGGGTCTCACAGGAGCAGAGCAGAGGGGCAGAATCACCTCCCTCGTCCTGCTGGTCACATTTTTTTTGATGCAGCCCAGGACACCGTTGTGTTCTGGGTTACAAGCTCACATTGCCAGTTCATAGAATCATAGAATCATAGAATCATAGAATAGTAAGGTTGGAAGGGACCTCAAGGATCATCTAGTTCCAACCCCCTGCCACAGGCAGGGACACCTCCCACTAGTTCATGTTGAGTTTTTCATCAGCTGACACCCCAAAGTCCTTCTCCTCAAGACTGTTCTTGAGCCACTTCTCTCCCAGCCTGCATTTGTGCTTGAGACTGCCCCAATCCAGGTGCAGGACCTTGCACTTGGCCTTACTGAACTACATGAGATTGGCTTGGGCCCACATCTCAAGCCTGTCAAACCACATTATCTGTGTGAAATAGCATAATTGTATATTAGTTGATTATTTTTCTAGAAATTTCCAATCTAAACTCCTGGGAAAGGGGAAGATATATCTATCTATCTATCTATTTATATATATCTTTCCTTGTGACTTACTACTACATACTGCTCTTCATTAATCGTCACTCTAAATCTCAAAAGGAAGAAATTATAACACCAAACCTCCCTTCCTTGAATTAAAATCTCTCTCAAAGGATATAATTTTCTGATTTCAAACCATGAAGAAGATTTATGCTGGAACAACTTTCTTTTGGCTGATCAGATAGAAGGAGCTGAATACAGTGCATGAAGAGCTAACAATTCACATCTGGTCTGGGACTCTCCTGCAGTTATAATCAGTCTGATTGAAATGGTGGGGAGGAATGGCATGAAGCTCCAAACACAGCTCTCTTCTGATTTCTGTACTATTTAATGTAATCTGTTCTGTACACATCTGTCCTTGCTGTAGTGTGGGGCTATTAAATATGGGATTCTAAAGCCAGATCCTCAGGTTTTGATTTCATGCTTTTTAATTTCTATGTAATTTCTACCATCAGGATATAACTTCCTGTGACAATATTTTTGTGCTTTTTATACTGTCTCTAAACTATTCTGGGTCAAAGTTGAGTGGCTCACAGCAGTGTGGTGCCACACAACTAGAATGCCCAGACACCTAGAATCTCCCACATACCTATAATCCTTCATGTGAATCTAGACCACCCACCCCCAACCCACTTAAGACATGCCCCCACCCTCCTTATCTCATTCGGAATTCAGGATTCTCAGTTCAGATAGGAGCCTGAAGTTGCTGTCATGGCACTAAATTGCTGGGATTTTTCAGCTCTCAGACCTGTTCTTTGAGGTTAAGTGATGATGGTTTGAGCATGTCTCACTCTCTCCATGACAATGGCAGCAGTTCTTATTGGAGTATCCTGCCTACTCTTCACCAGAAATTCTCTTCTGGAGTAATGTTAGCTCTTAGTTGTGAACCTTTCTGTGATGAAGGTCCCTTTAACATTCAATGCAGTTGCTACTAATTTTCAGTTTTTCAGAGGTGATGATTTCACAGGCCTGGCAGAGCAGCCTGCTCTAACTCAAAAAGCCTTGCTTTCACCAGCCATGAGGCCTTGGACAGACAACCTTCGGAGTGGAAATCTCCTCCTCTGAGACTGAAGTGTCACAGCACGTGCCTGCTCTTGGGTCCCATTTAGGTGAGGTTTTCTCTTCCCCACCTCCTGCTGCAATCCATAGCTTTCTAAATTCATTCTCAGTACCTTCAGGATGAACAATAGCCAAAGTTCCTTTATAACAGAGGTCACAAGCCTTTCAGGAAGAGTGTAGGATGTCTAAGCATCTGTACCAATGAAGGTTTGTAGGTTTCTCAGAGCACAAATAAAAATTTCCCAATCCTATACCATTTTGACTCAGGCATAAGGTTTCTTACAAAGTTTCATTAATGTAGCCTTAAAAAAAATCATTTGAGTGTGGGTACAGTGAGATTCACACCAAAGCAATGAAACATGAAACAAACTGTACAGACTGGCATCTGATGTCAGCTGGCATCAGTCCACTTCAACCAGCATATCTGCACCAACTTATCTGAGATAAGGACATAGCCCTGCAACTTCTGGTCTAGTCTAGACAGCAAGTCTCACCCTGCAGTTTCTTCAGCACAAAGGGAAATTACCAGAATGAAATAATGACTGGGAAGAATTGCAAATTCAGGTCAGGAAACTGTGTCCAAATGTCCTTTCATTGCCATCTGAAAGCAGAGAACCCAAATCCAGAGAATCCAGGGATATCTGCTAGGATACTTCATGTTTACATGTAAACATGAAAGCAAAATACTAGGACCTACTTTGAAAACATTCCAATCGTTTCCCCACATCTTCCTCGAGGCTCTTCACATCCTTAATGTTATTATCCATATCGTTTGACCCACACCCCTTCAGAATCAGGGCTGTTATTGATGTTAAACTGTGCTGGCTGATTTAGGTTTCTATGACATATGGACTCCTGTCCACTAGGTACTCAGCTGCAACCACTAAACTCATTCCACTTAGATCTCAACTCCAAATAGAGCATTAGGGATAAACGGTCAGTGCTTTAATGGTCATTTCACACTTCATCATCAAGTCATCCATTCTCTGCATGTGCCACTTAAGTCTTCCATTCTGCTCCCCCAAATATATCATAGCAAAAACCAACATGACAAAACAAATGTTGCAAAAATCAACCTTTGCTTGTTGTTAGTGTTGTGGTGTTTTTTTTTCTCTCTCTAACTAAATGGCGAATTGTCCCATTATACTCATTTCCTGCAAAATATGTATCTCCAGGACCTTCAGTGCAGCAAAGCAAAGCACTGCTACAGTCATCTTCTGCGTGGAGTGCTTCTGTTTTACATACTGACACGCATTTTAACATGAAAAAGGTCAGAGATGGAAACAGCACAGCTTGTTGCTGTGACAGCAGACATTTAACAGAAAGACTTCTGGACACACTGCAGTTTAAAATAATTTAGTAAAATAATTGCCATGATTGATTTTTTAGGTCCCCAAGTTCATACCACACACTTTTGTGTGACAACTCCCTTCAGTGCTGTTTTTTCATTCTTCTTCTTCTTTTTTTTTTTTCTTTTTTCCCCCAGCAATGACAAGAAATGCATTTCAAATAAGTTCTGGGTTGTTGTCAAAGTTTAATCAAATTCACAAACTCCACCATCATTCATTGGCTAAGACCAGACTGCAGGGCTGCTGCCAAACCTCTGTCCAAACAGGCAGTAGCATAAGGCTAGCAGATCATCTTGTTCAAATGAACTCTTGATGGCCTGCCCCTACAACAAGCTAAGCCCTATTTGTAAGGAAAGCAGCACTTGCTTTTGCTGCTAACACAGACATTGCCACAGCAATGACCACATCAGGACTGCACAATACATCTGTCCCTGAAAATAATTAGTATAGTTATTACAAAAGAAAGGCAGAAAGGATTATATTTGAGGGAGAAAAGGAACTGTGAGATAGCAGAGAAATAAGCAAAGCTGTTGAACCTGGAAGAAGCAGAGTCCATTTACACACAACGCTGCACAGCCTTGGATTCATTCATTTAAGCTAACTAATCTAGGCATAACAATACCTATAAAACTAAACCCCAAGAGCTTACAAGCTAGACTTCCTCTGCAGTCAGTGGAGGAAGGAGGAAGTCTGAAGACAGTTTCAGTGTGCTTGTAAACAAAGATCAGTTAATATTTGTAGAGTGATTTGGTACAATCCCAGAAAGAAGCTGCCTAAATTTACTAAAGGATATATTGGTACAGTGATTGCATCAAGTATATAATATCAATACATATTCTAATTCAAAGCTGCAAAGTAGATTTCACAATGTCAGTTCAGAAAGCCAAGTTGTTTCCAAAGGGAGAAGAATTAGAAGAGATTATCATATTTAGCATAAGCATGTAATAGAGCCTTCTTCCTAAGAGCAGAAGAAATTGTTTCTAGTCCAGCTAGTCAATGGGGTTCAGTGATACACTTGTCAGAGGCGTGAGTCTGATTTTCAGAAGTTGATCCCAGTGTTATTCACATGAAGGCATAAACTATTCTTACAGAAAGCAGCAGAATTTGAGACAAGCATCCTGCAAACAGTGCCTTCAGCTGGGCCAATGCATCAAGTTCCTATGGTCACATGTGGAGAGCATAGCAAACCAGTCTCAGCAGTGCACTGTCATCATGAGATGTTATGCAACTTTGCCTTTAACTTGGTAGTTAGTGCACCCATCCTGCCTGCAGCACACAAGAAGGACTTAAATCTAGTTCTAGTGGGAGGTGTCCCTACCATAGGCAGTCGGAACTAGATGATCTTGAGGTCCCTTCCAACCTGAACCATTCTATGATTATATGTTTCTGTATTTTGTATTTGGAAAGTCTCCTTGTTCACAGGGTTACACACAGCACAGCAAAGTGTATAAGGCACAGGCCATCACAGTTGCTGCTTTGACTGGAGCTTAATTTCTAGTATCAGGTGATAGGACAAGGGTGGTTTGAATTGGATATTAGGAAAAAATTCTTTCCTGCAAGGGTGGCATTGGAACAGGCTGCCCAGGGAGGTGGTGGAGTTGCCATCCCTGGAGATGTTCAAGAAACATGTGGAGATGGCATTTTGGAATGTGGTTTACTGGCCATGGTAGTGTCAGAGTGATGGTTGGACTCAATGATCTTAGAGGATTTTTCAAATCAAAACAATTCTGTGATTCTATAAATACTGTCTGACCATTATACAGATGGCCTCGGAAATCTGGATTGATGCTTTATTTACATGTCTCCTCACTCTGACTTAGAAACCAGTTTGATTTGGAGCAAGGTGTACAACCACACCTTTGCACAGCCAGATTATTAACCCCCTGTAATAAGCTCTGTCTTTTGCACATATTCAGCTTTACTAAAAAAATCACCACCTGTTCTGGATCACAGTCCAGATTAAGATAAAGTGGCAAGAAGAAATCACATAGTTGAGAATATGGGAAAATTAAAACCAAACGAACACCAGCACAAAATACCAGTGGTAAAAAGAAAACAACTTGCACTGAACGTAATATGCAGAGGAGTTAGAAATCTAAACAAATCACAGAACAGGCCTCTATTAAAACAATAATCAAATGGGGTTTTGTTTTCATTTTTAAAGAATCCATATTTGTTCAAAATAAATTCCTTACTCTGATCCCCGTTCTGGACATAGAACAATGATATTGGATGTCTTTTTAAAATACAATTTTCTTCAAAATGTAATTCAGCAAAAATCCCAGTAGAGATAGAAAAAGCCCCATGAAAATGTTATAGTTCAAGTTTCAAATTTTCTAAATCAACACGTAAGCCTACTATGGCAAAATGCTGCTTGCATGTATCCATATGAAATAAGGAAAGGCCAAAGATGGCCAAAATCTCTCTCACTCATACAGCATTTTTAGAGGACAAAGAGCTTTAAATCCTGACTTTTAGAGCACAGTTATAACTTCTGTTTTAAAACCAATGGTAAGAGTAGCTAGCCAGATTAATTATAAATAAAACTTTTATTTTGTGATACTTCTAAACTAAAATCCCAAATCCTCATAATTTTGATGTTAGGACTTCAAAGGATGAGCACAGCAGCTCTGGAAAGTACAGGTCTCTCTCTTGTTCCTAGAGCCTGCAAAAGCTAGACTTCAAAAGAGCACAGCGTGGGGCAGTTTGCATGGAGATCTTTCCTTTGACCACAAGATCATTGAATAACACAGTCCATCACTTTGCTTTACAAACATAAGCCTCGGTTGTGGGAAGCATTTATGCTTGTGTGTGTAAAGGAAAGCAGGAGCTCAAGTGCTTTCCTGATCAGAGAGGATGCAGTCAAGAGGCTATCTGTGAGACTCTAATAGTGAGAATTTTGGTTTCTGTTCTTATACCTTTCCAGTAACCTCAAATGTGGATTAAAGTAATATTCTTTTCCCTCCAGATACAGACCCAGGGCTCCTGATTTGATGGCTTGAAAGAGAACATGGACCAGCCCTTTCCTTGGCATGAGGGTGGTCTATTGCTGTTAAAATGCCTTCCACTACATGAAGAGTGTTTGTCTCAGAACCTGAAAGTGTTTCAGTATTAAATAGATGGTTTTCAAACAACACACAAGAGTGGAGATATGATTGAGCATATATGAATATATATGTTCCACAAGGTTCAGCTATGGCATTGGAAAATTAGGTCTCTTGCCCAGAATCACAGCATTTTCCTATTGGAAATAGAGACCCAAAGCATCCAATTGCCACATCCCTGCTAAAGAAGCCAGACTGCACAGTCTCCATTTGGGGCTAAATCATTTGTTCAAAGACATAACACAATCAATTTGTGAAAGCATTGCTAGTGCAAACTATTACTGATATGAAACGCAACACTTAAAAATATGTAGAAGCCTTTGACTTCTCTCCCATTCTTAGTATACTTCATTTTGACAGTTCTAAACAAATGTCAAACTTGCTTTCAATTCCCTCCCTCCTCCTCCCCACATTTTGTGCTGGTGCATTACTAACAGAATTAAAACTTGAAAATAGCCTTAGGCTCTCTAACCACTTTTGAACGGTATCAGAGGCTTTTGTCTATTTCAGACTATAAACTCAAAGATACTAATTTTGTCATGTTTTTAAATAATAAACTAACAAATGTTCATAGCTAAAATAATAAAAATGGGCTGTAAAACGCAAAGAAGGGGAAAAAAGAAAGAAAAATGGATACCATATTGCAAAGGAAAAAGAGTTAGATTGTCATGAATCTGAAAGGAAATCAATAGGACAACTTTGGAGACCCATTTCAATCTGTTGTTGACATTGTTTTCTAGTAGTAATTTTCTCAAAATGTTAACAGTATTGAGTTTGCTTATTGATTCTATTATTTTTGACCTTGCATTAGTGTGGGCTAATCTTACATGCCATAAAATTTCCTTTCACAGCTAAAATTATTGTATGGCTCTAGGGGAAAGTTACAATCAGGTCACAGCCCCCTTAGGATTTTGATGAGCATGTAACTGGCAATAATGACTTATTTTGGCTTTCTGTATACCTTTCTGATGCTTACATTTTATTACAGAGTTCAGGCAGGATTGTCATACAAGTGATCAGTATATTGACCAAAATACCAAAATCCTAATGAATTGAGAAGTAATCTCAGACCAGCTGGGTAGGTCTATCTCCACAAGAGTCAATAGTATAGACATAGACAGGGAGTGAGCTGAAGCCAACATTTTCTTGCCTGCCTGGGGCCGTGGCTGCAGAGCATGCTATGGCACAGCCAGCTGTTGCAACATTTATGATTCAGCAGCAAAAGCAACCTGCCTGCTAGAGAACAGCAAGCAACAGAAGATAACAAAGAGGTTAATGAGAATATCTCCACGATATAAATTTATGTCCTGCATTCTCATACATACACCTGTGAGGTCTTATTTTCATTCCCTTGTACTTATGCATTAATTACACAGCTAGTATTTTTGCTCAGAATTCCTGTATTAAGTGTTCAGAGCGGACAGGGCTGAATTAATCAGCAGCCACTACATGGTTCAATAGTTTAGCACCATTACCAGTACTTAAATGTTTCTCAGAAGACAAACCCATTTGTTTTAGGGAGGATCTTCTGCGACTCCTTTATGCTGAGTGCCTGAATACCTCCCAACTAAAGAAACAGAAATTTCAAGTTTAAAGGCAGACTGAACTGACTACTAATGAACTAAAGTGGACATGAGTCTTTGCTAAAAATATGCAGGTTGCTCACAAGCCTATATGCATTGGGGGATAAACAGTTATTTTCATAACATCACAAATAGTCTGACATTTTGAGTTTCTATTAGATACGGTGGCTGTTTAGAAAGCATCCAAACACCAACAGTCAGGCTTATATCAAAAGGAGATATTTTGCATTCTGAAAACTCATAAAGGTCTAGACATACCCAGATGTTCTTTATGAAAGAACTTTAACACCAGAGAAAAGACACCCAAAGATAGGCTAAGTGCCCTGCTTGAAGGCTGCATAGTATATATGTCCCCAGAGAAGAGAGCTGGAGGGAGATTTATTGTTTGAGGCTTTTAGCCTCAAGCTTAATTTTTAAAGGTATGTATTTCCCTAGAAACAGAATAGTTCCATTTAAAAGTCACAGGTGCCCTGAAGCTCTGCTTAGAAGATTACCTCAAGTTTCATTTAATAATGGGCTTGAAACTTGAGTCAAATTATTTATTACAATGGGCAATATTTTTGTCTGGTTTTCCCTTATGGTCATCTTAGGTGCTAAAAGGGCTCAATAAAAATTAAAAATGATAGCAGCTTCTACTGCTCTGCTGATGAGAGGCTTTACTTTGGACCATCTTTAAACCTGATATATAGTTCAAACCAAGCTTTCCCTGTAATCCTAAAATAAAACAAGTAGCAGTTCATCCCAGTTTATCCCAGGCTAATGTATCCCAGTCTCATGTCTTGTTTTTACAGTTTTCATGTCCAGATCCTGACAGGAGTAATCACTATGGGAACACAAATAGGAGCTTGCACAAAAATGCAGTCACTAGAACTAGAGAGATTTTTACACAATGGATAAAAATCTGGATTTTTGTAGAGATAAGATTTGGAAAGTTGATCGAAGAGCTGAGCAGAGACAGATTTTTTATTTTCTGGACAATTTTGAAAATTCTGAAAGGTTCACCTGCTCACTCTGCAGTTTATCTAACAAAAGAAGCCCCAAAAATCTCTGTTCTAAAGAGAATACTTTACACACGCACAAAAAAAGGGCAAACCACTAACCAAAAAACAACAAACCCCCCCAAGAAAAACCCCAAAACAACCAACCAACCAACCAAAGCCCAACAAAACATAACCCAACATCAACCCCACAAAAACAAACAAACAAACAAACAAACAAACAAAAACCCCAAAACCCAAACCCAAATGAAAAATCAGATAAGAATCAGGGGATTTTTTTTGTGTAAGAATTGTAATTTAAAAATAAAACTTAAAACAAAAAAGAAATTTTGGGCAATGACCATTTCAAACCAAAGTGAGAACTCTGTTTAATAGAACAGAGTCTTTTTAGAAACACCTCTTGTTCTTCATCCCCCATGAGCAAGATCAAGTGGCCACACATTTGTTGAACATTTGTGTTTTACCGAACAATTATTTTCAGCATTTTCCTACTGAAAAAGTCTAAGAAATAATTTCATCACAATGGCATCATCATATTTCTTTACTAAATCATAGCTGATGTCTACTTTTTTTCCTTAAAGAAACAGATGGCCTTTTTCTAGAAGCACAATAGCTGTCAGAATGTTTTGTTATTTGCTTCAAACCATCAAAGAAGACACTTTATTAACTACAACGAGAGAGCAAAAAGTCACACAGTGAAAAATTCTATTTTGCTGTAAGGTCTCTGTTGTCCTCACAACTTCAGAAAACAGCCTTTCATCCAACAAGCTGAAAGTGACATACACACTACAGCACTACTTAAGACCACATAGAAAATACTTGAGTAAATGCTTAAATATTATCCAGGTTGTCTAATCTGTATTGTCTACTTCTGCTGTTATTACATTTTTGTGGTTTTGGAAAGAGAATAAAGGAAGAAAAAGTTGGAGAAGATTTAAAGAAACATGAAGCCAAATAACTTACAATAGTGGATTTTATTTTTTTTTTTACCTCAAGGGGAAAAGCATTTTCCAAGGCCTAATTTGATAAACAATCAGATTTGTTTTCTGCAGTCTAGTTAAAAGGAATGTAAGGAATCAAAATACAGCAAGATATTTATTCAAATTACACAGGCATGAGTATCTTTTGATTTTTTGTTGTTGTAAGGACTCTCTCAAATGCAGACTCAAAGATGAGGCAAGCCCAAGCCAGTTCTTACAAGACCAATCTATAGAAACTTACAGAAGTTCCTACATGCAAGGATAATCATCATATATGTGTTCCTAACATGAGGTTTTGAAAGGGAACTCTAGATGGTCAGCAGTTTTACAGGCACCATTAAGTAGAAGTTGACAGAATTTAAGGGATGAATTTCATTTGAGCTATGACTATTTTATATGTCTTTGGCAGTGCAAATGCACCTTAAAGTGAGCATAAATTACCTGCAGTAACAGCTAAAAAGTTTCCAAAAAAAGTCAGTGAAAGGCAATGGAACTTGTGCTTCAAAGTCACTTTGGTGCTTTTTGAAATGGTTAGAGAAATCTTTCAAAGCTCTCTAAAAGGCAGAAGAACCCAAGATATCAGCCTGAGGAATACACCCAGTGACTCTGTTTCTAACAGGGAGCAATACATTTACATACATGTGTCCAGCAAGTGTCTGATAAAACATCTGTGTTGATGGGTAAATTATAATTACTTCTATAGTTATGTACTGATGCATCTGTCACTAATCCCAAAGGATGCTGCATTTCTCAGGATAGTAAACTGTCTGTGGATCACACTGTAATGGGCATGTGGACATCTGGATATTCCATATGTGTAAGAGTAAAAACATTCCATAAGCTTCTAACTGTCTTATTTCAGAGATCCTTGAGCATTCTTCATCCATTCCCCCCCAAGCCCTGCACCTCGTGTGTGTGTATTATGCTTTTCTCTCTCAGCTTCACACAGATTTCAGGATTTGCCTTTCAGGGTATCAAAACTGATCTCCTCCTTCCGTAGATAACCTCAGTCTTACCTAGTAACCCCCAAATTCAGCTACCTCTCTCCACTACAGACACTTCTACATAAGCTAATCATAGGTCACTCTTCTGTTGTGATTTAAATGTCTCATAACCCTGCCCCTGTACTACTGAGTGAGGGATTGCACCTGCATGGCCTGGGCATGTTCAGGAAACTACTGCAGGCTGTGACCTCAGGAAGAAGGAGATCTCATCTTCATTCCTATGGAGGTTTGAAATGAGGGACTTCTATCAGCTAACTTCTGCTCAGGTTTTTGCTAATTTTCCACTGAATAGGCTACTTTGGACTCTTATTTTAACACATTTAACTCCTAGATTGATGGGAACTACTTAGCAGAAAGGGGATTTACCTCAAACTATTCAGAATTTTGTACATTGCAGAAGTTTCTTTCCACCTATGCAATCTGTGTCACCAGATGTTTATGATGATGAAAGCCCCAGCCCTCAGTTTCTTTGTTTCTCTGTGTTCCATGGCTCTAAAATGGAAACATCCAGGCTTTCCTGCTCTTGGAATTAAAATACAAAAGCACATACCAAGCACAGAGAGTGACCTTGGTGCTGCAGTAAAGAAGTCCTAGAAGTCAAAGCTTAGGATACAGAACAGACCGTGGAGCCTTTTAGTGCCCACTTCTTTGCCATCCACCAAATGTTTGTTTTCTGCAGCATCTGTCTGCAAATCAGCTATGAGCTACTCTTTTCTGTTACCTCAGATTTTTCATGAATTGAATTCATTTTATCTACTTTAGAAGGACAGATAGGACAGAAAATGACATGTGCATTGTGAAGGAGAACTGCCACATTGGATGGTGGCCTTAGGTTATTCCATTCTGGGCTTTATATTTCCAAAATCCCTTCTGACCTATTTCCCCTCTTACCTTCAGGTTTACAAAAGCATTTCATTTGGAATCCAATTCAGTACTGCCTGAGCTCTGGTACCAATCACTTACCTGTACTTGCTGTGATATATATTTATTCAGATTTACACAAAGCATTATAAAAGTATCTATCCCAGGCCTCCAAGGAGCCTTTGCCATGTACCAGTTGGTATCCAATCAACCCAGTACAACATAACACATGCATAAGTTCTCTATTCTGGTCTCTATTCCTCTTCTCCATTCTCCTGAAGTGATATTCAAGCTGTGGTCTCCCAGACCAATAGATTATAATCCACAATGGATTTGTCAATTGTGCAAAGAAACATTGTTTATAAAATCATTATTAGGTGGTTAAATTTTACAGTTCCCCAGAAGCCAGCAAACTGGAAGTTTTACATATCAAAACAGAAAGGAGAGAACGCCAAATCCAGGGTGTTACATTGCAGATAGCTACCCAGGGCACTAGCATCTCTTACCTCTGCTCACCTCACTTATAATATCACTACATCAAAAGAAGCAGTAACTTAAATATGCAGGTATCAAATGGTGATAAGGTCTTTTGCAAGCCAGAATTCAGACTGCTATCAACCAGCACCAACGTGATAAAACCTCTGAGAAATGCCACCAAAAGTGCCTGCTGTAAGGAATAGGAAAGAAGGGTCTATGAAAGGAACTGTGGGTTTAGAAGTTGTGGTAACAGATAGTAAATAGCAACCACTGCATCTCCTTGTAAAGGTATAAACCCATCAGGCAGGCCTGATGAGTGATAACTTTCACAGTTGCTTTAACCCAGCAGCAAGGATGAACATTCTCCCACTTTTTCATAATGCAACATTCACCACCTAGCTTTAGTGAAACATTTTTTTTTTCTTCTAGGTCCTGGGACAGAAAGAGAAGCATGACAGAACAATCCCATTTTCATGTGCAGTATCCCACTGCTGTACCCAGGGTTAATTTGGTCTGCTGAACATTCTCAAACATCCATTTACGTAAGAAATTACCCAGTCTGATAATTATTTGAATGCACAACTGAAGTAACTACAGACAGAGAAAAAATGACTGTGCTTATTTTTGTGCATATATTCACATTATCAGGTTTTCCCCAAATCTGAGGCTCTTACAAAAATCACAACTTCCTAACACACCTTTGTCTGCAAACTCAGTCTCTTCTGTGTCTGGAAATAGCTGCTAATTCATTATTATCACTGACATTTCTAGCAATTTCATGTGTTTCCCTATCAGTGCCTGTTTCTTCAGTTTCATTACTATCAAACAGCTCTTCTGTGATAGACTGCTGATCCTCATCTTCATATTGATTAATTTCATTTTCACATGCATCATCCTGATTTTCAACATCTTCAGCACAGTCTTCTTACAATGAGTCATTTGCAAGACAGATTTTCATTACTGGAGTCATCTTCAGCGTAGGAATATGCTGGACCACTTTCAGGTACAAGGCCAGATTCTGCTCAGCTGGGTTAGTATAAATTTGAAACACATGCACAAAACTTTACAGAATTATTTGCAACCTCCAGTGGTGTAAAGAATAAACTGAATCTGGCCCACAGCATTGGCTGTCTCAGGGAAAGAATATGCCAATCATACTTGGCCTTGATCATTATCGATGTAATTAAAATGCAATTTATTTTTTTGGATTAATTTGCAGATTAAGCAGAGTCATTTTATTATGTTTATCTCGGACATCTGAAATATTTAAGCATTTAACATTACCAAGTTAGCCAAATAAATCTTTAATTTACTGTAATTAGATTTGTTTAAATTAAAAAATGTATTGATATTCCAAAATAGTTTCATATTCATTTGGAACACTAAATTAGAACTTAAAATAACTTGTAGTTGTCCCTTCTTTTTCAGTGTATAGGTGATGAAATACTGTTATCTAATACAATGTGTGCTCTTCTCTACATACTAATCCAGACCTTTACAACTTATTACACCATATCATCAGTCCTTCAAGCTCATTCTGGCAAGATGAGAGGGGTATCTGTGTTTAGCAGATACAGGCATAAGATGCTCTGGAAAATCTTAACAGCAACTGGGCAAACTGATGGAAGGAAAATCCATCATCCAAGACTGGCTGAAGAAGTATGAGCTAGGTCTGAGGGGTGTTTGGGGCAGTATTGCTGTACCCTATGCTCAGCCAATGGTCCTGCAGACAGGGCACTGCTCAGACCTCCATTGTGAACCTCAACATGAGAACATAATGGCTTTAACAGAAAGATTATTGCTCTCTAATGCCCTTCTAAAACCTAGAAGCACGAGATGAGGTTGCCTTCCTTTTAATGTGTGCAATTACAAATGTTATTGTAGGTCATAAAATTATGAGCTATTATATTAAAATCCAATTCTAGAGCCAAAATTCAGCTGGTAAAAGGACTGGGAAAGCACCCTAGCCAGTGGTAACAGTATGATATACACAAGCCAGAAGCAGTGCCTTACATTTCAAAAATTGCACTCTGGAGAGTGGCTCCAGAAGCACCACTCAGGATCTTTCTCCTTTGTGAACCTTTTCATCACGTGCAATAGACTCCAGCCTCCCCCACAGACTGCCAGCCTTACCTGTGGAAAAAGGGAGAAGGGATGGAGAGTGTTGGGAATGGAGGAAGACATGCAACAAGGAAGCACTGTGAAAAGGCTCAGTCAGATGCTGCATTTCTGGCTAAGTCACTGTAGTTTATTTCAACCTTTCCTATCCTCACAGATTCTTCAGCCTCTCTCTAACCTCCCTTTTGGACTTTTTAAGCTGCTTTCCACATTACACAAACCACAGTACTCAAAACCAGATGTAGTTGAGGCAGCACTGAACAGAACAGAGGGATTGCTTCCCATGTCTTGAAGGTCTTGGTCATCTTCTCACATTCCAGTTGCTTGCCACAGAACAGCATTGGTGATTCATGCTCACCTTGGGCTCCGTAGGTTGACTTGCAGAACCTGTTACTAAGTAGTTGTTTCCTGGTCCTTCTTTTTGCTCAGTTGATTACTCTCACCGAGGCTCAGCACTTTGAATTTGTCTTTCTTGAACTGCATCCTTTTCTTCAGGTTATTTCCTCTGCTTGTATCACTTTGAATTTTAATCCTATCTTCCAACATAATCACAACCCTTCTCAGTTTGTGTCATCTGAAATGGTAATAAGCACTCTCTCTGGTCCAACACACAGGTATTTAATGAAATATTGCTAAACCTATAGAAACACACTTAATACATTTTCTATTTCTACAGTAAGCCCTTGGTAAGGTGTTTTTTTTTTTTCTTTTAAGTGATTTTTTCAACTACCTGGTATTTTCAGCTAGGCTATGCTGTTTACTGGGGTGTCCCCTGAAATTCTCCCCAAATCCTGTACTGAAAAAATGGATATATTAATAGGGACAACATCCAGAGAGAGTGGCTACAATTTTGTTTTGAAAGACAATCACTCAAAGTTTTGGGATGCTGACAGTATTTTTATCCATTAATTTTATGTCTTCCAGATGCAACAAAACAAAAAGCAGGGTCTAGCAGCTGTCAGGTTTTCTTTGAGCTTCACGCAAATGAAGATCAATTAAAATTATATTCTAGTTAAAAGGAACTCAGCTTTAACATGGGTACACACACTCACCTGTATACTGACATATGTTTTCTGCTAAACTCTACTGCTACATTAAGTTGTACACACACAGTACAAACTTTACATCCAGTTGTACTATTTATATGAAGGTGACTACAGATTCTGTTATTTGCTCCCTTAGCTAAATGTGGTCAAACAAGTTATGAGCAGGATTTTATGTTGATTAAGCTAAAGACAATTTTCCCAGAGACTTTCTATTTCTACCTAGAGGACTATGAGAGCTAGATTTATCTATGGATCAAAGAATCACTTTGGAATCAAAAGATCTTTGTTTTAACTACTCATGGTTACTGTAGTGATTTTGCACTTCTTTGGCAGGGAAGGGTTAACAGGAGGTTAAAGTGATGTAAGATATTTTAAGATGATTATTTTGTTGTTCTGCCACCTGTCCTTTACCCACAGATCTGTACCTGCACTACAGCTGCATTTCCATGTGTGGCTGCATCCACATTTTTCACATTTCATCTGGAGTTCCCTTTGCTGCCTTTTATAAGGGTCACTCCCTAATTTTAGGAAACTTCTCATCTGCTGAATCAGCTCTTAGAAATCTTCCTTTAAAACCCCATTCTGTAAGTGCTTGCATTTTTCCTAAACTGTGGGTGCATCTGCTCTCAGGGATGGTACATTCTCTATTTCAGTATTTGGGGGGGGGAAGCCTAACACGAATAATCCTATTAAAAGATCATTTTGTTTGATCAGCTTAAAGAGGAGGGCTCTGAAGTAGCGAAGTTAACCTTGATTCTACAGCTTGTCTCTGCAGCAATCAGCAGACCATCAGGTTCTTGTGGGACGTGGTACCTGTCTTGACATTACTGAGCTAACTCACGGGGAGGACAGTTTTATGAAAAAGTGAGATCCCCAGAGGGGGGTGTCAGACTTTCTGCAGGCAAAAAGCTGGCAATCCTGTGCACGTATCCTTCTGCACATCATAAAGAGGTGACAGTTATGATAGTGTTTATTAGAGTGGAAATTTTTCATGCTCCTGTGGCATCTGATAACTGCTATATGCACTAACAAATGGCTCATGAGTGGTTTCCAGAAGTAAGCCAGGACATAAAGTAAAAAATTCAGAATTTAAAAGGAGGTTCAGATTTGCAAGCAGCAAAGACTTTTCACATCTCTCACACACACAAGCCCAGAGCACCCCAGTAGAGCACCAAATGCAGTTTGCTTCACAATAAAACCAGGGAGATGTTACAAAACAATAATCACACAGACTTTGCCAGCTGTCTGCATTCTTCCCTTTCAGACACAGGCATTGCATAGACTACAAGATAATGGTCACAATGTGCCGTTTGAACCAAGTTTCTAACACTAATTTGAAACTAGTTCTAACACCTAGTTTCATCTAATACTAATTCTGCTGGCATAAAATTCCGCATTTGCAAATTACTGCTTGGATCTCATAAGATAAGACTTTGAGTATCTGAAGGAAAAGGAGGTTGTTATCAAATACCCACTTTTTATCCCAGCATGGTGCTGCTCAGCCACATGAGAGTCTCATGCAGACACCGGCAAACCTCGTATGTAACTCTGAATATGCACACACTTGCCAGGCTTCCCAGTATCACTTGAGAGACAGGCTTCTCAAAGGGGACACAGATTTTTCATTCATTTAGCCAGCAACCTTTATTATTGTAATGAAGATGCCATTTATGTGTATTCTTCCTTTAAAATGGGTTCATGTTGTCTTTGTAATTCTGTGTCTGTTGCATTTAACAGCCTGGAAATTGTCAAGGTTTCCCCAGCCCCTCGGTGTTGCAGTCACTGCTAAGGAGCAGGACACAGCAGTAGCCAGGCAGCTCTGGCTTCTGCATCAAGATGTTCCCTTGTTTCATCAGTTGTTCATAAAGCTTTACTGAACTACCCCCACTGCAGAACTTTTAGTCTAATATAGGAGGCTCTTAGAACATGGACAGTTATCAATGAAGCAGGAATCCATATGTTTCATACAGTCCATGAAAGACTGTCATAAATAAGTGCAGTTCCTTTTGTCACACAAATACAGGACAGACAGAATTGTTCCCTCTCCAGAGTTGGTCCCAGCCACCTTTCTTCTCTGCATCAAATATATCTACTCTCCATATCACTGAAATAGTAGATGAGCTTCTCTTCTTCTTGATTTTCTCTAGGTAATATTAAAATTCAGCATTCAAGGTGCTCTTTCAAAAGTAGGTTACCTCCCGATGAAAATAAGAGTTCATATTTGTGCTGACAATAGTGGATGATGTTAGCACTGTGCTGCCTGTATGAAAAAAAAAAAAAAAAACAAACCACAGAACACCAAGAACAAAAGATACCTTTGCTTCCTCACAAAATTCCCTCTGTTTGAGTCAAGGACACCTTTCACCACTTCAAGCAGCAAGCAAACGCTATCGCACTCCAACCAAATTGTGAATTGCAGGGCAACACTCTCACTATTCTCACAACATGGCATGGAGACTTTCATAACTGGAAAGACTTCTAAAAGATGCTTTTTCTTTCCCTGAACAAAAAGAAAGCTTGGATTTTTACAGGAAAGATCCATCCTCTGTGTCTCCCCCCACACCACATCTCAGAGCTGTAATTCCTTCAGTACTCCCTGTAAGATCTCTAATCTTTACAGTCAAGCACAAAAGCTGCTAATATAAATATTTGCAATACTATCATATGCTGGAGAGCCTTGAGTGATGAACTGTTCTGTAATTTGCAGCCCACTAGCTGTGGGTGCTGTTTCCATTATGCAGAGGAATGTGGTAGTCTGACAGAAAGTATTAAACAACGGGAAGGTTTTACACAGTGCTAAGTACGGGGTTTTGCCACTTCAGAGCAAAATACTACCACGTATTTGTACTACTTCTAATAAGACAAGGATAAGTAAATCAGGGTCACCAAGTGGACTGTTCCAGTGAGTTATGAAAGTGAGAGTAACAAACTTGAATTTACAATGCATGCCCTTTAGCTAAATCTGAGATTTGTTGCAGTTATTTTGGCCTTATTAAAGTATAATATTAACATCCGTAAGAGAAAATTTGTTATTCCAAAGACACTTCTATACCAAACAATGCTATATTTAGAGACAATAACTATCCTGCATTGCATAATCTGGCATTTGTACCACCAGGGAGTCATATGGCATTATTCACTAATGACAGAAAGGCTTCTGGCTCCTTTTCCTGCTGTAATAAATATCTCTTCAGAGCAAGGAAACTGGAGGTATAATGTGGTACTGTGGAAGTGGAAGCTTTTCTGATTTGGGTTTTGTGTTGTTATGGGGTTTTTGTTTGTTTTGTTTTTGTTTGTGGTTTTGTTGGAGTTGTTTTGCTTGTTTGGGTTTTTGTTGGTTTGGTTTTCTTTTTTAAATTGTAAATTAGTCTCTACTGGTTTCAGTCTTTACGACACATAATACTGCTGGTGTGGTAACAGTTAAGTTTTATCAAACTTTTCAAGCCAATAGTAAATCAATTACAACTACTGAAAAATTAGCTTGAGCTTAACCATGAAAAGGGACCTCTTACTGCTTGATGTCCTGCACAAGTTTGGTAAACTGAGGCTGAGGGAATGGGGTCCCTTTAGGATAGAAATCACAGCCACAGCCTGTAAGTATGGCGTTGATTTAGACTACTACTTCTTCGGCAAGGATGAAGAACACAACTATTCCATGGCTGGACTGGTCTTGGGCTACAGCACACTATGAATCAACTGTTCTTGGCAAATCTGTGTCTTTTGAGAAGATTTTGGCAAGTGGAATGTGATTCTTAGGCACCATTCTTAGACAAACAACATTGGTTAAACAATAATAACTAATTTTTTTTTTTGGGGGGGGTGGGGGCAGTGGGAATTAAACCAATAAGTTATACATACACCTATAGTAACTAAATACCTTGGTGAGAAAAAAAAGAAAAAAAGCTGCCTAGTTTTTTTCAAACTTTCCAAGAAAAGTGTCTTCTGCTGGTTTCCATCCCCTTTATGAGAGACTCAGCCTTTTTCAGACTTGCCAGAATAGATCCGATTGTCTGTGCTCTTTTTCCTGTCCTAGTTAAAAGTGGTTGTGTCAGTTTGATGATTTTTCCTCATTCTCAGCCAGGTTAATGCTTTGGCATTGCTCCTTTACAACTAAATGCTTTGCAATAAGATGGTGTGTCACAGACCTCTCCTGCGTGAGCTTTTTCTGTATCCCCAGACAGTCAATCCTCTGTTGTGTTAAATCAATTTGATTGTAAAAAAAACAAAAGAAAAAAAAAATCCAAACTGCCATAAAAATAGCCGAGCAAGCAAGTAGTTATTGCAGAACAATTTCAATTCAGAGCCACCAGGGATCTGATCTTTGCATTGGGTTGAATCACAAAGTAAAAGTGATGGCTATTTCCAAGACCCCCAGCCCAGTACCATGCTGTTTGCTGCAGGTGCATAGTCAAGTGGGGTGGGAAAACAGGGCAGAACAAAAGCAAGAATCATTGAAATCTCCAAATTTCAAAAGCTCATACCTCTGTTAAAAACCTACTGGAATAACAGGCTGAAGTTATCTATGAAGTTAACAGCTCGCTGCTTTGAATCACGACTTTTTGCTCTGACTTGATAGTGTTCCCAATTCCTTTTTTGGTATTTTACTCTCTTCCATCTCTTTGTTCCCTAGAGCCTTTGGCAAGCTTCCTTTTCAACCTACATGTTTTTAAGGCATGCTGATGGGTGATGATGGGGTACCCAGATTATTGGCACCAGTGACTCATGAATTGCTCCCACTCCAAGTGCTATACGGCATCCCCCATGTGTGTGCCTTGTCAGCTTTTGTCATTTCTCCTTAGAGGTGCCTAGATGAGCCTGACAGACATTGAATGGATGTTGTTATTTGTAATGCATAAGAGGGCCACACCTGGCAGCAGCTGGCCATTGTCTTCAGAAGTTTTGCACAAATGGAAAGATCTGATCCCAAAAGTATGGCTTAGAAAAGTCTGTATTTAAGAACTCAGGGGGCAGGGAAGATAACTCATGTAGCTGCTTCTCATTAAGATACAAGTGAGCAATAAAATGGAATGCAGAAAATTAAATCTCCATGCTTTGTGGCGTTTTGCCATTTACCTTCAAGTGCTCAAAAAAAAAAAAAAAAGTCATGAGAAAACGATAAAGAGAAGAAACATAACCAAAAGGCTGAGTGAAATAGAATGGCAGTGAGTAACAAAAGGCAAACATTTCAGAGTGCTTCGCAGTACCCACAGCCCTTCTCCCACAACCTCCTGAAAAGGCAGAGAAGACACCTCCACACCACAATCCAGAGACTGACAAGTCATTCATCTCTTCCAATTTTGTGGAGTTTAGGTTAGAAACCACTACTCAGGCTCTCCCTTCCCTTAAAAGAGGCCTGTTAGCCCCTTCATTTTAAGAAAAATATTTCTAGAGAACTGTAAAAGGTATATTGCTTCCTTTTTGTAGAGAAGAACTCCTCTGCAACAGGTAAATACATATGTTCTTTTATACTTTTTTTCATGCTCTGCATAACACATCAAGGCATTTTATAGACATCAGGTCAGCACTGACACGTAACCATCGAAACCGACAGCTGCACTGAAAGTAACAGCCCATCTCGGCTCGATCCAAACGTGGGGAGTGAGGACAGACTCTGCATCACATCAAAAGTTCATCAGCCCTTCTAATAGGCAGAACACAATTATTTATACTGAAGTCTGCCAATTCAATCACGATGAAGCAACTATAAATGACATAAGTACAAGGAGTGGACGGCCAGCCAAAATGAAATCAATATCATATCGTCCCTTCTGTGAGGAAAGGAAAAGCAGAAGTCCACAAGTAAGTATCTCTGTTTTAGAGCTCTTTTCATCCCAGTTGTGAGAAGTCAGAGTGACTGCAGTAAACACTGGACCAGAAAATGAAACCTGCCACAGCCATTGTGTGAGATAGCTTCAGGCACAGTTTGTTTCTCTCATCATTAACAATGCATATTCTGATGAGACACTACCATCCCAATCTGCTCTAAGAGCCCGAAATAAGATTCCAAAAATTTTACGCATATTGGCAGTCACGTATTTTATACAAACATGATTTTTCCACTCAGGTCATAATGCCATCTTAAACTCAGAGTAAATTTTTGCAGCTAAGTTACAAACCCCTGAAAGCAGCATTTTATAATGGAAATGCTGATACAAGCTTAACCAGAGCAGCAAGAAGGGTGCCATACGCTGTAAAAATAAAAGTGAATCATAAAGCAGTTAAGGTTTGATTACTATAAAATACCTGGGTTTGAAATTTTGATTCAGATTTTTTTTTTTAATTGCTTCTTATGACCTAGAGATACTTTTTGGACAGATAATGTCTAGGGAATTAGATCAAAGATCCTTTTTGTAACTTCAGAATACAGCACTAATATGTTCGATGGTCTCCTCCGAGCATAAAGCACAGGACTTTGAAAGTTATTTGGTCTGCTTGTAAATAACAGAGTGAAGTGGAGCTTGCAATTAAAAAGAAACTCCTCAAAACTCCTGTCAACCAAAATGGAGATTTGTAGGGGTAAACCAAAAAAAAAAAAAAAGAAGAAACCATACACACAAAAAAACACCAAGGAAGAAAAAAGGAAAAACCTCTGAAGATTTCAAAGATGCCTGGTAGGAATATTTCTTAATTGAGCTATGCTTTAGAGCTGCATGGAATTGTTCTTATTAAAAATTAAATAAGAACAGAGGAGAAGAACATGGGAGCTTTTGAGAGATTAGAGCTTTGTAAGACTTACTTAAAAGGTTTCTATTAGACTTCAGGGGTTCTCTCGCATAGAAAAGTCACCTACACAAAATAGTTTGAAAAGCTGGGGTTCTAGCTATCAACAACCAGTTGACTGGGGAAAAAAAGGGGGCAAAAAAGAGCCTTTCTTTCCAGAAAAGCAGTAATGCTCAATGTTGAGGCCACGTGTTTCCTTGGTTTTCTAAATAATTACTACATTGTTTTTTAAACTCAGCACCTTCATTTCCAACCTTCATTTCCTCCTGATATTTCCAATTTAACTACTTGAAAACCAGCTCTGCTGTTCACAGGTGCCCTGTTTCCTGACCAATGCATTGTGTGCAGCAGGCTGGAGATATTTCGGGACGTGTACTCAACAAAACTTCCCTTTCTCTGCCTACTGTGAATCACATCCCCAGAGACCAGAGATATGGTATCTCTGGTTAAATAATCTATGGGGTGAACAGGATGTAAAACACAGCTTAAAGACCTTGCTGCAAACGCAGGCCCCTTCTGGAATGTTATCACCTTTCTTCAGTAAAACTGCAGGTTTGCTTTGAAATCCTTAAATATGCCACCTGCTATCTTATTTTGGAATCCACCTGCAAAAATGGAGCCTGAAGATTCATCAGATGGGGACAAAAACGTTCTCAGTTCTTTGGCTCCCATCTGTGCTAACCCTGTCTTAGCAAGTGCACCTTCTGCATCATGCCAAGCTTTCAAGCATTGGCAGACTTTGGGGATTTCACAAATGAAACACTTAATACTTCTGGGCAACCCAAGGAGCTTTGCTGATCTTTGTTCATATTGCATTTCTAGCTCGTTCAGGTTGGCTCATGGACCAATTCCCCATTAGTTTTTTTTCAAAATCTCGGATGACACATTCTCAACCCACTCCCCTCTGCAAAGCCCAATGCATGTTTTAAAAGGAGCTAATCCTGAATCCCATATAACTATCAATGGGCATAGAAAGTTTAAAAAAAAAAAAAAAAAAAGAAAAAAGAACTACTAAATGTGGCTTGGGCTGATATTACAGATACATGGAAATACAAAAGGCTGCTAATAGACTCAGCATATATTAATGTAATGCGAGCTTTATTGCTTGCTTTAGTTTAAAAGGGTGCAACTGCTACTCATCAATTAGAAATTTGTAGAAGATTGCTCATTAAAACAAAGAGGAAAAGCCAGGGATCTTATCCAAAAAGCTTGAACACATCAGGTACTTGAGGCTCTGAGCTGCCCAGTCTGCCTTGTTTCAGCAAACCCAGAAGCCTGCCTGACCACAGACCCTCCCTGGCTCAGGGGGGCTTAGAGCCTGCAGCACCTTTCCCCACTATGCATTCTGTTTCTACAAAGCTTTCTTAACAAGCGCCATAAACTCAGACTCTTTTACAGTTTCCACCATGGCAGCCTAACATCTCCTTTACATGGAGAGAATGTTAACAGGAATGACAGGTCAATCCAGTTTTCTCCCAGAACTGCAGCAAGTACTGTTATGACTGAGGACACAGAGAGTGCAAGTCCAGGTATTTCCAGCTCAGCAAGGATTTACTGCTTGATCTTTATAAACTCCATCTCAAAAATACAGAAATGATTAAAAGCAAGTAAGTGGGAATAAAAAGGATGCTTATTCTGTGCCCAGTTCTTCTGGGAACTGTGTTACTTCTGCAGTCAGTCCTTCTGGTAACAGCACTTCAGAGCTGTTGGTGTGCCTGTGCTTTCTAGAGACTAGAGCCAAGCAACAAACCAGAATTAACAATTTAATCTGGAAGTTTGTTGGGGGTTTTTTTGTTGCTGTTGTTTGTTTGTTTTTTAATACTAGATCTATCAGCAAACTATGATTTGGTATCATCTTTAATCATTACAATAAACACTCCAAGTTTGAAATTAGAGCAGAAAAGAGTAAATTATAATATAAAATCATTAAGACAGGACATGGTTAACAGTAGAAGGGAGTTAAAAAGAAGCAGGTTAGGTAAAGGCTTACAATACAATTCAGTAAAGAGGACAGAAGACGCCAAGATGGGTTACATAAACAAAGAGCAGAGAGTGCCAGCTCAGCTATGCAATACACGGCAGTGCAGCTTTAAGGACCTCAGCATCAGCCCGGTGCTGACATAGCAGAGAGAAACTGCACAACAGCAATGAAGGTTTCACAGGTGAGAAGGACAAAAGTGAATGTACATAGAAAGAATTTTTGAGCACATGGCAAGTGTAGTCAGGGGACAGATAAGAGGGGAAGGATAAGATATTTCTTACAATTATTTCCTATAGGAAGATGTAAAGAAAAGTAAAAATTGTGAGCAGCTTAAAAGGTATGGCTGGGAATAATGGAAACCTCAAGGATCAGTATTAGGAATTAGTGTTGCTGTGAACTCTACCAGTCCAAAAAATAGCATCACAAATTAAGATGATTTTTACCACTTCCTTGCTAAAGAAACAGTGCATCTAGCCTGGAGAAATTTAGTTCTTGTGATAAAGGAAAAAGGAAATAAAGGCAAATTAAAATTAACTGCTAAAACCCTTCTTATTCTACTAGGCATGTTAACTCTTAACACCATGCAATATATGTTCTTCATATGCACTACAGTATTGTACTCCTGCTTTCAGCAGAACTGCCATAATTACTGTTTTCAATGAAATCTCAGATTTTCTTTATACATGCTATTTTTAAAGGGAAAGGTATGTAGTCTTACAGAACACACACATCTATCATATAATTATATTTCTTCTCCATTTTAATAGTCTATAATTTGCCTCATATCCCTAGATGAATTTCATATTGCAATGGTTAGACTCCACTGCTTGTAGCATACAAAAAACATTTTAAGAGACTCTGAACAAGCCTTCAGCAAACTTGAATAAAAACTAAATTTATGTGCAACCAGGTTGTCTTGTTTTGGCTGTTTGTTTTTTCTTTTTTTAAAAAAATAAATTATTAAATCAATAGCCAAATAAAAATCCATCTGTTCATCATCTCACTGATTTAGGCTTTTAAAAAGGTCTCTCTGGGAATGTTCTTCTTTCTTAGAACGTTAATATCCCTTCTAAAAATGACACTGCATAACCAATACCTCAGCAAAGGAAATTAGAATGTCTTAACATGCAAACCACTTTCTTAAAAGACTCTTAAAAGGATTTTTAGGATTTTTTTCAGCAGGGTGAGATGGCATGTGCTGACAGTATCAAACTCTGATTTCAACATGAGAGCTCTGCTCTTCAGTATTAACTCACACAAGCCACTCTGAGGCTCTCCTACATCTTAGTATAGAACCAGGATAACTAGAGAAACTCCTGTATAGCTTAGTTTCTTTACAGAATTGCCCAGAATTTACCAATATCATCTAAAGAATAATCTAAAAAATTCAGATATAGTGTAAGATATGACTAGAAAACATAATTTTTGGAGAAGAATCTCTTACAGCCTATATCGCTACAGAAATTTTTTTTCTATGTAGGATTTTTACCTAAGAAGTTACTTTTGTGATTGTTTACTTATAAAAACATTAATAAGAGAAGGTAAATTGGCTCAGTACATGCTGATATGCCAGGCATGGACAAATGGGCATATGTGCCTTATTCTGTCTATGAAATCAGCATTTTTTATTTCCTATATCCAGCAGTCAAGTGCTGGACCAGTGATGGTGTCAATCAATTAAACTTTAAGTGTTGACTAACAATGAATCCAGTCATAGGAACCAAAATCAACAAAAACTAACAATGTTTTGGGGAGTTATTCAAATAGCTTCAATTCAAAGCTTCTGTGAACTTAAATACGGTTTAACACGTTTCCTGTAAGAGCTATATTAATGCAAACCTCCTTCTCCTTCTATCATTGTGCTCCCTATTTAGGGTCATCAACTGCTCAGTTAATGGAATTTAATTGTTTACTGACACCACATTAGCCTCAGACTGCTTTCATTCTCAGTGCACACCAGAACAGCACACACAAAGTGAATATATCAACATTTTGTATATAACAGATATAAGTCTAATGGGCAAAGTCTCCAACTGCTGCTGCCATTCATTTTGATAAAATACTAGCCATGAATAATTAGTATTCATTTGCTCTAATTAAGGAACATAGATAATAGAAGCTGGATTTAGAATAGTGCAAAGCAGTTTTCTGGGGTCCACCAGATCTGACCAAAGATATGGGTGCTGCCTGCACAGGGCTGCATGAGCCTGCCAGTGCCCTGCTCAACAGGACAGGAGCCAGGGACAAAGCATTATGCAAGGAATTACTGAGACATTTCCAACAGCAGTCATGGACTGCAGGATTTCTCAGGTCCTACGCTTCCCAAGCACCAGATTCTGTGAATTATGCCTAAAGCAGAAATACAGTACTAGAAGTACAAGTCAGCATAGCAGATGCACAGATGCTTTTCTTTATATATTATTATGCAGTAAACTTGTACATGAGTGAGCAAGTAACACATGTACTAGGCAGAGAGTTTCTACAGCTCTGTTTGGTAGCTGAGTGGGTGCAAACGAGCTTTGCCCAGTGGCTGAAGCTGCACAGAGAGGAGGTGGAGGTCTGGTTTCTTGTCTGTCACTGCACTACTTCATAGCCATGGTTGGACTTGGTCAGTGCCTTCATTTGTCTGTTTACTCAGATGCAAGGCACAAAGCAACCAGCACGCAGACACCATTGGAACTGAGTTTCAAAATCTCTTTGATTCTTTTAAGAAAAAGCTAAATATAAGCACCAAATTATTGACAGATTCCCTTGGCCTAAACCAAGCCTTTAAATACAGAAATACCCTCTGCTATGGGTGTTGCCAGGCGCAGTTGGGCAGGCCTATCCTTCTGAAACACTGTAATGATTTCCCCTTCCTCCTTTGTCTAACTGCTATATCTGACAAAATGGAGGCCACCTTCTCCAGGTCCAGCCTGTGGCTTCAGCCCAGCAAGCCACTGCTATGACATCCAGAGCAGCTGGCAAAGGCAGCAACCATTGACAGCTACTCAAACAGAAGTGTGCAGGACACACAACTGTATGCCCAAACACAGCCTGCATGCACGCTGAGGCTTATGAAAACCATGGTTGATTTTTTTCCTAACCTGAAGAGTGTACACACAGGCACTCATCTCAACCGAGAGGCAGACGCTCTGGCTCCTGTTGCCTGCCAGCTTAATTACTGCCTGCATCATTTCTTTGCTAAACTCCATCATGTTTAAGCTTTTTACTGCAGGCATCAGTGCAGCAGCACTCATGATTTTTTTTAGCCATGAGTAGGTAACTGGCAACACTCCTTACACTGCAGATAAAGCTCAAATCTAAACATTCGTTTCTGCTTGGTTTCTAAGAAGCAGGTCCTGCTTCTGTCTGGGAAGGGTGCTGTTAACTGATGCTTCTCAGGAACAAAGCAGAAGAATAGAACTTGCTCAGTCTCCAGGCTCAGTTGAGGAGTGATACTGTTAGTATCTGCGACCAAAAATCATTCTGCATGAGTGCCCCTTTGCTGCAGCTCCCTGGGAGATGATGCTGCTGGTGAGTGCTCCTCACTCAATGTGGAGGACAAGCATTTGGGCAGCTGAACTCTACTCTTGGTCAAAATACGATGGCTGGCAGCAGAGGTAGCAAGGAGCAGCATGCAGAGCTCCTTCAGGGCACTGACAAGTCTCTCTTCCCATCTTGTGTAGCAGGTTGCTGCAAAAGCCATGAGGGCTTTGAGACCAAGGATGAGGAGTGCTGCATGCGAGGCTTGCAGGTTTAACTACACATTCAAAAAGAAGACAGGAATCAAACCTTAGGTCAGAGCTAAAAATTAAAATATAGCCTGTGTATGTAATTTCATGTTGCCTCTAACAAGTAGACATGTTTTCTCTGTCTGTGAATGTCTCTTACAAAACAAAAAGAAAGAAAAATGGATTTGGAATCTAGGGCCAGAGCATGGACACAGCTTACCCCAAATCTCTCTCTTTTTTTTTTTTTTTTTGTTCCCCTTCCTAAAATACCTTCTGGGAGGAGGCCAAATTACATACTAAGCACTTCTAAAGGGCTTAATAACACAATCAGACTTGATGTGAAAATGGTTATAGATTCTGCTCTACAGTACTGTTAGTTGGCTCAGCTATAAAATATCTATATCTCTGTATCAATGATAGATGACCCAGTATAATAAAAGATCTTGACTTGCGTGTATGTTAACAATTAATGGGATGTATAATGTATCACATACTGTGTGTGGAAGGTAATAAAGAGGTGTAAATGAGAATTACACTGGTTAATTGGTGTCATTAATGGTTCTTTTGTTCTGCTAGAAAAGCAGTATCTTACTCTGAAGATGATATTGTAGGGCTGACTACAGACTTCAAGTCAAGAGTTGAGATGAGTTAAAAATGCCAACACGGCTATGAAATTGCTTGACATGAAACCAGCTTAGAAACCCAGATTCAGTCCTACTGAATAGAAGGAAGTCCTTCCTTCTTGTGATCACCCCTCAGACTTCACCCACACTTCCCAAAGCAGATCACTGCGTTGCTCCCTCCAGTATGTCTGCAACAGATCAGACAATTGCTCTCCATGTTTCCAGGTAGTCATAGTTTGGGCTGAATTGGTTTCACATGTCTTAGTCACCTTCAGTGGCTTCAAATGGCTTAGTTACCTTGTGATCTTCTCTGACTACCCTATCCCATCTTCAACTATGGAGCACAAGCAGCAAGTCACTGCAGTGGATGACATTGTGATAACCTTTACTTTCTCCACATCCCTCAATCAGTTTTTTTAATTCAACCTATTCCCCGATGCAGCTTACAAAAACACTTGATGATGATGATGATGACAATGAAAACCGAAAGAGCTAATTTTTATATCTAGGATGCACTGGCCTAAAAGTGAGTTTTTAAGTACCTTGCCAAGCAGGATACCTTTTACATCTAAGCAGATCCTCTGGGCAAATATTTTGGATCCCAAGAGCTTCGGCAAATCATGGACATATGTAGAGTCAAGAATAAAACCTGAACTAAATGATTCCTTTCATGAATCTAAAGTAAACAGAAGAACACAACACAGAGTCAACATCATTTTGAGAAATAAAGTTGAACAGGGAGTAAAAGAAGTCCTGAGATCAAAGGAAGTAGGCCCAGAAATAAGTGTGTATACCATTATACCAAATTTTCTGTTATTTGGAAGAGCAGCTTCCTTAAAATCCTTAAATCCTATTATCATCATCAACTGGCTGGAAGCTATGCAGAGTTTTTCATATAGGACCTGTGGAATATTTTGTGACAGGTGGATCCAAACCCAGCTGCTGTGAAGGGGAAGGGGAGGAGTTAGCTTCTCCCAGTTTAGAGAGGAAGATGATACCTGGGAATAAAAGCCAAATTCCAAATCCAGAAGAAAATGTTGATATTCCTCTCCTTCAGGAAAGAAAGCATGTGAAAATGCAAAGCACTGCAAAGCCTCTGCCACTTCAGTACAAATCTAATAGCCAGTGGCTCTGACTCGACAGCTTGGGAGAAAAGCCAGCACACATACATCATTTTAAAGGTGAAACCCACTAACCACACCAAAAAATATTTAGCAATTATAATAAAAGATACCTTTTTAACGAGTGACTTTTTAATCAGCTCTCCAGTGCTGTAAATCAAGTCACGCAGGATGTTTTGTGAAAGACTAAGTGCTCAGCCACTGAATTTAAATGGTCTGACAAACGACAGGCCATATAGTGCCCACTGACACCATCGGGAGATCTGTAGTGGATTTAAGGCAATGCAGAACTCTTTAAAACCACTGTATCATATTCTGAGTTTTGATTTTTACACCCTTCATCAATACTTGCCTGTTAATTTAGTGCTCGTGCAATATGCCAGCTATACTGAGGCCCTTTTCAAGCCAAAGAACAGGCACGGCACAATGTAAGCCTCCAGGAAAACAATGTAAGCCTCCAGACGTGCTGCTAGATTTGGTTTGCAATGCTGAGCATCACAATCAAGTAGTCTACATGGGCAAGCTCAAAATTATGCAAAATCCATCTCCCTGTGCTCTTAGGTTGGTGGAGATGGATGTGTCACTGGAGAAAGCAGGGAGAGTTGTCTCCCGAAATCTGCCCCCACCTGCATTTCCAGATAGAGTGGGAGCTGTGCTCAAGTTTAATTCCTGTGAATCTACTGGAGTGACAGCTGTGAAAGACAAGTGTGAAGGTCAGATACACAAGATCCTGACTGAAAGCTTTATGCCTAATCTTAAAGTCTCTGAGCCTAACAAGATATATGTCCTGAACAGTGACAGACCATACAACAATCTTTTTCAAGTATAGCATTGTTTGTATTGTGTCCAAGGCCAAACCCAGGATCACCACCCCAGGATGGTGGCTGCTTGCTGAATACCCAAGCAGTGAAAGGCAATGTTTACCTACAGAAAGAAGGTCCTGATTTTCCAAAGCTGTTTAATCATTTCTCTGGCCACCATTGCTAAACCCAGGTTATTTAGAGGATTAACTCACCTTTTCAGAAGTGACCTAGGCATGTTAGAAAGTTCATTTCTATTACCATTTAAAATAAATTAATTGACTAATAATAATAAAAAGCATTGCAGAGATAAAAGCAGTCTTCAGACAATCTAACTTAATTCACTTCTAGACCAAGCTACTGTTGAAATGGGGTGCCTGAATAATACCATAAAGTCAGACCACAATACTGTCAACTCCCTCCAACCGCAGTTACTGCCCTGACCAATGCCTCATTTCACTTACACTTGGATCCAGCCATGAACCTCAGACCAGTACATTCCCTTAACCTGGTTGAAGAGCATTGATTTTTTTTTTCTTTACATTCTGTCACACCACAGACATCTGTAGGTTTTAAAAATTTTAGAGCATTTTGAGTACATCGTTTCTCTTGAACAAATTTGCATAACTGAAAGCAAACAGGCGATATAAAAATGCATTTGTGTGATCATCATTTTAAGGGGTTGACTAAAACCTTTTTAGGGAGACAATTAGAAATGCAGAGGGAGTGTGGCTGATTTATGTGTATGACAGATTCACTAACTACTCTGTCTTGGTATATTCTGAGCTCTCCGTTCCCATCACCAACTGGTAAACACTCCCATTAAATATTTCTCTTTTGACCTGTACACTTACATTTCATTACCATACATTATACATGGTCCAACCTCAGAGTAATTTATCCAAACTGAAGTTCTGTTGGTGTAGTCAGTTTTCGGCATGGAAAGTTGCAATGTGAAATTAGAAGCCAGAAAGAAATTAAGTCCTTAAACTACCCATGACACAGTTGTGGCTTCTGATTTAGTTTAAGGTTAAATAACCTTTGAATTTTTGCCTAAAATGCTTGCACAAGTTTATATTATTATAATACAATTTTAAAGAGCTGGACAGCAAACTATTTGTTAACTGTGTAGGACCCACAACAGAAAAGGAATTTAAGTACATGCATATTATATGCTCTTCTCTGCAGTGGTCTGTCTCTAGCTTTCCTTCCTAGATTAAGCTAGGAAGCAAATCTAATTCTACTTAGTTGTCTCCCTCCTAGAACTATCTTCTTCAGAGAAACCTGAGGTGAATTCCACTGTATTTTTTTTAGTTATTTGAGTCCATTCCTCAAAGATGTCTCATTGTGAGATTTCTCACCCATAGTTAGTGGCTTCAGTTATACAGACCAAAGCGCAATGTTAAGGGTGATGCAATTTTCCAAATTCTGCACCTTTCAATTTTTGGGAAAAAAAAAAAAATATTTTAAAAAAAAAAGGAAAAGTTTTTACTTAAATGCTATGAAAGTATTCATCAACTGTTCTGAAATGTGCACTGTCTTCTTGCACAGCATCTTGAGTGCTGAGGTCCTGTGAACTTGTCATTCTTTTTGAAGCAATGTGGAATAACAAGAGGGCACCTCCTGGAGGAGCCACAGCATTTTTCTTGCTTGGTGAAAAACATGCTGCTAAGATACAGTCTTTGCCACCACAGACCTCTCATCTAGGACTTGCGCTTGCAACTCTCACTTCCTTGGATAAAAAAGAGGATGACAGTACAGAAATATCAGTAGCACAATAGCCTGTAATATAAGGCAGACTCTGTCTTCTGATGACAGGGTAGGAATCACACAGCACGTTTTGTGGAAAGTGTTTTGATTTAAGGTAACAAGCATCGTGCATATGTCCAAATTCTCACAATAGCTGCAGAAGAAATGAGCTTACACATAAGCCAGTGTGCATATCTACCTCACAAGACAGAAATGAGCACTCATGCCTACACCCATGCCACTCGGTATCGAGTCAGCAGTCCAATCTTGGGAGATGCTTTGGATCCAGAATTACAAATGGATCAGATCCCAGAAAAGCTCGTGTATGTACTTGCAAAATTCATTACTTTGACAGTTGCTAATAATTTTTGAAAGATGCCTCATGTACAGTAAGGAGGAAGCAGCTAATTGACTAATGATTTTCATGACAAGAAGAAGAATAAACATTAAAAAAAATCCCCTCTGCCCCTAGTAACTCCTCCAAAAGGACACACTTCATACTTACAGCCTTATAAACTTTAATGGGACTTTGCAGGGGCAGACACTGCAGGACAGGAGCACTGAGCATGGCTGCTGTGAGCACACTTCTGAGATGCTTTCTGCTTTCCTGGGCTCTGAGAATAGTCACCTCTGACACTGCCAAAGGTAAACCACATTTAGAGAACAGGAATAACAATTGTAACATTCAGTATGTCACCAGAGTCCTTTATCCTTTTATTATTCCTAGTTAGCCTGTCAGGAAACATTTGCTACATACAATAGTGGAGAAGCATGGCACCAAGTGAATAACCAGGGACTAATCCTAACCAACCTCAATTCATTATTTCACCCTGGTTCTTACAGGATGAATTTCTAACAAAAAGGGCAAAAGGATATTTTGATATTCTTCCATCCTTCATTGTGGTTAGTTCTCTCTTCTACAATCCTATTATCAGCAATCCTGATGAAAGTGAATTTGTACTCCTTCGGTTTAAGGATGTGGCCCAGGGCAGCTCAGTCCAGACTGTCACCTCACATCCACTGCCATTTCTTCACAAGCTTTTAAATCAGTGCAAGGATTTTTATTTTAGTTTCTATGCTCTGATCTCAACCCAGATTAGGTTTAAAAGCTAATGATCAACAATGAATCATTTACTTCAAATTATAAATGCGACTGTACTCAGTGTGCAGCAGCTCTTAAGGAAAACAAGCTTTCACAGAAGACCTGATTGTTTCTTTTTTCCCTTCCCTAAACACATCAACTTAAGACAGACCACTCCAAAATTCCAGTTTCATTTAGTTGTCATTGACTTCTTCACAGAGCTCAGTGCTGAAAAGCACACATCACATTGCCTCAGGAATCAGGGGAAGATTGAAAAGTAAAGCTACAAGGCACACAGTAGAGGCTCACAGATGATAGGTGTATTACAGTGTATTTTGATTTCTGTGCATGGGAATATTCTCACTAATATTGCTAAGAATTGATACACACATCCAGAGGCAGAAGTATGCCTTTGCTTATAAAGAATTTTTAAACTCAAGAAACAAATGTGTCAGTGTTGTTTTCAAGGACCCCTTAGATTCAGGTGACATTACAAAGACCAGAGGGCCCTGACTGGGAAATAATTTCTGTTTCAGGGAGCTCATTTCTTTGAAGCAAAGAACCTGAAAGTTTATATTACTGACTAGAAATGAGTAATAATTTATTACTTATAGATATGTCTGTGCTCTGAAGTGTATGGGACACGGGATGAAATCTTGGACCTACTCAAGTTAATAACAGAACTGCCACACTTTAAAAGGGTGTTAGCCTCTATAATTTACAGTCTGAGAGCAGATACTGGACCCTGGAAAAGTTTAATTTGAACTGTATCAGACTAGAAACCTCTCACTGATTTTAGGAATCACTTGACTGAGTTGAAGCAACTGCATTAAAATGCCTCTCCAGAAATGTCAATGAATAATATTTATTGAAACAATGGATGAAAAATAATTATAAAACACCATAGCAAAACCACTCAGAAGCAACAATCAAGCTCATGAAGACACAGGACAAACAACATGAAAAAAATTAAAACAATTCAGAATCTTCAGGGAACTACAAATCACATCCTCACAGGAGCTCATGATTAAGAGAGAAAAAAAAAAAAGGAAAAAGAAAAAGCACACTGACAGTGCCCTTTTAAGTGTACAAGCTCCCTACACTGAAGAATATAGTCTAGTTGAAATTAGTATAAATCTCACAGCGTATTAAAGCATCAGAAGATGAGGGTAGCTATGGTAATTCTAGCACTTTATTAAACACCAGACAAATTGAAGAGTACATTTCCTGCTTTTTGAAAGAAATGAATGATATCTTCTGATTGGGGAATGCTAAAGGCGAAGGAAGCTGGTTGAAATGGCTTGAAACAGTACTGCAGTACATTTATCAGGACATTTAGTGTGGTTTTTCATGGGAAAATGGTGGAAGGAGAAGGGGGGAGTGATTTTTATTGCTAAAATTAATTTTATTGCAGTGCTAACTAACCCTCTTCCCCCCTGGAATCACACACAAATAAAGAAAAATGAGTGGGGAAGCTCTTCCTCTTTGTGGCTTTTCAGTGCTCATTTGTGTTTTCAGCAGCACAGTGCTGGATCTGGGCTGTGCACTGCACCATTCTCCTGCCCAAACTACAGCACAGAAAACAGATACATAAAGAACGAAAAAATCTGATTAAGAAACGTACATTTATATTTTGACTGTGTTTTATTTTTAACATAAAACATCTTGGAAAAAAAAGTTTTATGATTTAGCATTTATGAATGACTAGATTTTAAGAGAATTGTAATATTTTTTTAGGGTATTTCAGCTCTATGAGTTATTTCTTGTGGATTCAGATAATGACATTATAAATCTTTCTGTAGAGGCAATTACTAAGGCAGAAATGGCCTATTCCCCATTGGCTTTTAGGCTCAGCTTACTGACATATTACAAGCAGGCTTACCATGGTCATTAAAAACTGATCTGGGATTTATTGTACCTCTTTAAACTCTCAGTACTTTGAAAAGTATCGAACAGAAAGGAATACAAGGTGAAGTTACAAAGAGATCCAGCGAAGCAATCAGGGGAAAAATAGGCTTAATTTATCCCAGCAAGGCCCACCAGAAGCACCACAAAAATATCTGAAATTGAGCTTTGAGTCCTTAATAGAGATCACTCACAAGAGCTATTAATCATATCAAATGGAAACACTTTTAAGCAGAGGGTTTGGGAACATAAAGGACATCAACACAAGATTACAGGGCAGAAAACAAAGCCAAGATTTTAAGACTGCCAGTGATGACAAAATAGCTGCCTGGTGCAGTAGAAGAGAATGAAAAAAACTCAGCTACAGCAACTTTTCTTGCCTAGACCCCAGTCACTTGCAGTGCAAGCAGGAATTTTATCTATACCTTGTGTTAACACCAGACCTCAGATCATTGCTCTGTAGTCAGTTTTCTAGGTAATCGCTGGTGGCCAGCAGTAGAGCCAGCAGTAGAACAAATGCCTGAGAGCACAAATGCACCACCACCTTGTGCAAATGGACTTAAAAGGCAGCCAGAGTCAGAGAAACACTACCTGCCACTGGATCTGAGCAGGACTGGCTCACTCGCTAGCGGGCAAAGGTCAGTGACAAAATTTCTGTTTCATCATCTACCAGTTAACCTTCACTTCTGGGTTGCCAATCACAGGACCTGCATCTTCAGAGCAGCTGCAGTCTCAAACTGCTTGTTCCTCTAGGATGTACTCTGGGGTAGAGGGCTCAGAGCATTTGGGAGATTGCCTGATGTAGTGCACGCCTTCCCTTCCTATGGCTTTTGACCTGAGCTTAAAGCTGCATTCAAACAGCTGCTTCTTAGGGCAGCTATCGTGTGACTGTTTTTTAATATTCTCCTACAACCATCTCCAGGAATCCCATTCATTTTAGGCAAGAAACTCTCCAGGGGTGACTGATGTCTCAAGCTGCTAAACAGCTTTAGAAGAGATATCTGTTATCTCTACATTGCTGTTAAGTAGCCAAACCCTCAGTTTTACCAACAGCTCTCCATAATTCCCTCAAAAAGAATACAACTTCACTGTCTTTTTGTTTGTTTGTTTGTTTTCCTTAAAGCATCATCTTTGGTTTTAATTCTGAAAAGTAGGTGGCAATTTGGTTATCCTCCTAGAAAGCTGTGAACAGGCATCAGATTTGCAACAGATAATAATAACCTGGTACCTTTCTGAAAGCCATACTACAGGTGTTTGAAGGCTGTTGATCTAAGACCTAAATGTCACTTTTGCCTTGTAAGTAATCTTTTCCTTTCTCAAAATGATTCTGACAGGCACATACATATTCCAGTGTTGTAGAGTATGTTAGGTTGGTCAACACTCATTTTGAAGAATGTGTTTTAGCATAATATTCATTTCAAACCTGAAATCAAATTATTACAGGTAAACCTTTTCGTCAAGTTTGCATTTTCCAGAGAGATTTGTCACTCTAAAATTCTCTTTACTTTTCACCAGGAATAAACTGAACTGTATTTGAAAATAATGGCTTTAATTATAATTGGCATATCTGAGCCTACAGCTAGTGCCAGTCACTTTACTAAGTGACATTACTTATGACACTGGCAAGATCAGAGTCTTTTATCATTTTTTTTTTAATTATTAATAGGAGACCAATTTCCAACCTTCTCTAATATCTGATTATCTCTGGATAACTGGAGATGGGTAAAGATAGAGGATCACATGCAGAACTGGGGCCCCACTGGTAATCCCTAAAAATCCATGGTATTCAGAGTAGGGAATCTTCTCAAGATGAGCAGAAATTAAAAGATTTACACCCCATTTGACTCAAGTGGCTGCCGTAAGATTGCTGTATATAAATCAGGGGTGAGAAAACCTACGCCCCAGAACTAGGCACAGCCCATGACCTCAACTCATATTTTTGGTGTGTGTTAGCATACAATCCACCAAAAGTGCCTGACAGACCTATTCATCACTGCTAAATTCACGAAGAAATATTAGCTAGTGGAATTGGCAGAGTACTGCACCAGAGACCAAGGGGTAGGACTAAGGGCCAGCAAGAGAGGGAAAGGGGAAGACTGGCAGGGGCTGGGTACCTCTTTGCGCTGCACCAGCCAGGGTGCAGCACACAGGGGGTGAGCAGGCTGAGGGATGTAACATTACATTCAGCTGTCCCTCCTCTTGCTCCTCATGTGCTTGCCTTGTATATACAAGGCCCAGCTTAGGCCCAGACTAGGGTACTCAGCTAGCAAAACTAACAAGGTTAGCACAGTCATTAAGAAAAAAACCAGCAATAGCACAGGTTAGTTTTAAACTCGTCTTTGTTAACAGAGAAGGAGAGGACAGTAGACCTGATTCTAGAATATGGAACCATACATGCAGAAACTACCTCCATATATGCAGAATGTGTCCAAAATACTCTTTCCATTAAAACAAAACTCATTCAGACCTGCTCTTCCTCCTTGGAATGTACACAGCATTGATTTACACTTTAGTAGTAATAACTCCAGCTATTAGAGTGTTCTTAGTATCCTTTTAAAATTGGTTTCAGGCATTTGGGGAGCCATTGTCAGGCCATCTAGAATGTAGATAAAGGGATCCTATGGCAGAGTGATATTCTGTATAAACTCCAGTTTCGGGCCGATGATATATTTCCCATAACTCTTGTATTGCAGGCATTCCGATAACATGTGGAGAAAGTGTTCCAGAACATATATTACATCACCAGCCCCCTGATTATTCCAAACATCAGCAGACTGAACTCCCTTCAGAGTCCAGGAGATCCACAATGCAATTTTGTTGTTAGAGAAGACCTTAATCACCTGGTGATTATTCTGCCTGCTACTACAAACATTATCCCAGGCTTAGCCTGACATTTGAGTGCTTGTATCTGCATCGGAGTTCCTTCAGCATCCTTAGCTAGGTAACACTGTGCTGCAGAATTATTATTTTTTAATGTAATTATTTTTAATAAAATCATTATTATTATCTAGAAGCATTGACTGCATTGAACCAGACGTGTCATTCTGGTTTAAGGCAACATATTTAATGGATGGTCAGTTCCTGATATTCCAGAAATGAGTGAGTAGCCCTCAAATATGCCTAATTCTGCAACCAAACCACGCGAGAATTATCCTTCTGATAGCTGTTGAAATACTCTGGCTGATTGGCAAAGTCAAAATGGTATGGGCTATATCAATATTATAGTACAGATTATGGCTTCAGTTTTAAAATTTGCTTAAACTTAATGGTGTAGCATCAGCTGCAAAATATGAAAATGAGACCCAGCTCAATTTTCTAAACTTGAGTGGTTAAAATTCTGGGTGGTTTCCTTTAGCTCCTTTTAAATGAGTATCATAAGGATTTCTTCTTAAGGGAATGATTTTGTGCTTTTCAAGATAGAAATAATAGATTAACACACAAGATTAGTTCATGACAACTGCTGAAGTTTTTCTCAGTCTAGCAGAAAGAAAAAAAAGACAGGCCCTCAAAGATGTAACTTGATAATGCCTTTTTGTGTTTTATATCATAACATAAGGATAACTATAAAGGATAAATAAGATGCTCGAGTTCTGTGAATGTTGATTGCTTAATATAAGATAATGTGTTAATTTTTTCTTCTAGGGAGAGCATTATATAGAGACACCTAATTTAAAATAATAGTAACCAGAATTGGAGTGCAGCTGGAAGGGTAACATAACCATCTCATGTGACAAGTTTGTGCATACAAATCCATTCAAAGAACGCTGGCTAAGCGCTGCTGCAACCAGTGACAAGGAAACACTCGCCAATGTGCATGTTTCTATTTTACCTTTGCAGATGCATTTCAAATTTTTCATAATAACTCTTACTTATTTCCTGAATACTTCATCACAAGATGTCCTACCTGAGAGCTGGGTTAGAAAATCAGCAGCTCCATACAGACAGAAGTGGTTTCTTGTGGCACCATGGCTGTATACAGAGGTGCTCCCCTTTTCCAAGATCCCCAAGACACTGGCTCTTCTCTGCTTGGTTTTCATGGAGGTTTTCATGGAGAGCCTGTGGGAACAAAGGATCATGCTGCACAGAGCTCAGTACAAGTTAGTGTGTCTGCTAGGGCTGCTTTCACGGAATAGCCTCGGAAAATTTGGACGAAGGTCCCCCCAAGTATTGATCACACTTTTCTCTGATCAGGTGGATTGCAATGCACAAGTTAGGTGAAATAATTGGGCAGTTTTGGAATTAAAAGCTCAGAAGTAAAATCTCCAAAACCACCAGACAAATGAGAGACAGAAAGCGCACCTAACTGATATATTCTTTTACTCTGTCCACATACACTGTCTTCCACTGTCTCCCTTCACAGTCATTATAGCAGACCATCAGTTGATATCAAGACTAACTTGCAAAATTTCCATGACAGGTTGTTAGTGCAGGCAAGCAAACATATTGCCAAGAGTGAGAAAAATAATTAATAATTTGGGCTTTGGGAATTTAAGTTTGGAATGTCTATCTAAATACATTTTTTTTCCCTTCCCTTCTCCTCAGAAGTGCACATAAAACAGAGTTAACTGAAGCACCTCCAAGTTTCTTACTCTAAGCTACATAACTTACTGATTTTGATGCCATACCAAAAGACTTCTGGAACTTAAGCACACTTTAAAAGATTCTTGCTAATTTAATCTCTGGGGTAGGTTACAGTTCTTAAGTGTCAACTGAAACTGTTCCTCAGGTGAACCAGATGGCCCCCAGAAGCCCCTTCCAACCTCGGTTATTCTGTGATTCTATATGCATTTTCTATCCTGTATGACTGGTGTTAAGAATGCTGTTTAGCATGCTTAGAAACAAACTATGCAGTAACCAAGATGTAGTTAGAAGAATGCAATTTAGAACACATTTTCTTCACAGCTAATACGTGGTCTTCCCAGGAGTAACTTTCATGACCTGTTCTAGCCATAACCCTTATTTATGGGTGATGATGGAATGAATGAAACCTGCTGGTCCATAGTGAGAAATTGTTGTGATGCAATAACTGAAGCAGCCATCACAGAAAATTACGTCCCTGTGTGATTGTGTATGAAAACAGCTTGAGGATTCTCTGTGAACTAAATGATTTACAGTAGAGAAATATTTCTCACTGCTACACAAGGTCCAAGCTGAATCTTTGATGGAAGAGCTATAATTCTGAATTCTGTAATTCTGAGCTAACAAGGAGAATTTAAAGGTGTTTTTAAAAATTCTGGGAAAACTCTGAAAAAAATTATCTGTATTCTGCAAAGATAACGAGCAGAAGAATTTGGCATTTTTTTCTTGAAGACTGGCTGTCAAACCAGTCATTTTCTTCTGCACAAAAGGGAGTTTTGTGGACAGAAACAGTAAGATGTCATTAACTCAGAGAAATTTCTGGCTGCTATTAGATATCTTGCACTTAAGTGGATGAAACACAGTGCAGATAAAACAATGCTAGGGTGGATTCAAAATCAGTTTCAAAACTGTACTCAAGAGTATTCATCAAAGGTTCATGGCCAGAATGGGAAGTTGTATGAAGCGAGGTTCCACAGGGGACTGGGGTTGGTACTATTCAATATTTTCATTAGTGACCTCATTGATGGAATAGATTATGCTTATTACATCTGCAGACAGCGTCAAATTGTGAGTATGCTGGAAGACAAGATTGGAATTCAAAATGGGTGTGACAAATCAAAGAAGTAGTCTGAAAAATAGGCTGCTGTTCAAAAGGGATGGGTGCATCAAATTTCATGTAGGCAGCAACATGCAAGAGTACAGGATGAGAGAGTAACTAGCCAAGTAACAATTCTGTATAAACGAATTCAGGGGCTATAATTGATCATGTCTAGCTTCTATCAAAGTTGGACCTTAGATGGGGAAGTAAAAGCAAAAACCAGACCCATGTACTTCATTTGCCTGAAGCTTTAGCTGATGGAAGGAAGTCACTTGCAAATGCAACTGGATTATTAAAATAACCTTGCTTATCCTGCTTAGAAATCCTTCTAGATGCAGACATCCAAAGCTTAATCTTTCTGCAGAGATGCATGGCTACTAGAGAGATACCTCTACTACCAAAGTCTTAATTTGGAATTACTGATATGAAGAATTGCTGACAGGAAGACCTTTACCTCACTAATCCCAAAATATGGGTTACTTTAAGAAAAGCGTGACATGATCAGTTGCTTTGATGCGCTTGAAGGACAAGAGTTGTGTGAGCATGCATTAAGTGTCTGATACTCCATTAGGCTACTGAGTGGCACAGAAAATCAAATAGCAGTGTCTTGTAAATGGTTATAAATAATGGACTTCAAAGTAAAAATTGGTTAACAGGCCTTGTGCCAGAAAAAGTCCATCTATACTAAATCCACTGGGGAAAATTGCATGAAAAGAGTTTATTTATATGAAAATATGACCATAGCACTGTTGTCAAGGTCAGTAAGAGTTACTGTCATCTGCTGAATAAGACTTATTTGTGCAAGACTGATCTGCATAAGGGATACCTTCAGTTTCCATAATAATCTGGCTAAGAATTCATGGAAGGATGAGATTAATAACATTAGTCTGGAATCACACTCATCTGTGACAATATCAAGAATACCGCAATATTTACACACCCCAGGCATCTTTAACATATCCATCACTTTAGATACTTGTACAATGATCTCACAGAGATATCAGACAAGAAGGGAGTCTAACATTACAGCATATTATTAGTGGAAAAGAAACCCCTTATGCTATCTGTGGGTATAATCAACCTTGTCTTGTTTATCCATTTTGATGCTGTCCACACCACATTTGAAATAGGTGCCTGGCTCCAATTTGCACCAAGATGATTGGTAACTAACAGCAGAAAAACTCATTTCACATAATTTTCAGTAACATGATTTGTTAAAATGGCATTAGCAGTTAAGATTATGTAAAACCAGTATCACAATGAAAACATGAAGGAGTAGTATGTAGGGCATAAGTAACAACCAGATAAGGCTGTTGCATGTAGTACTTTCTCTCTGACCCCAGTTCATTAGAGAAAAAGCAATGATTTAAACTACCTAGCCAACCTCTTCCAGAGCTATAGTTTATAATCATAAATCAGGCATGTGACTACCTGGAGGCATTGGGGAATTTGCTGCTACACTATGTTACAGAGCTAGGAGGGAAAGAAAGTTCCTATTATTGGATCATGCGCTAGACATTGGTGCTTGAAATTTCCACTTACACTACATTAGCTCGAGGCAGTTCATTTGCTAAAATAAAAGAAACAAAGTGTAAAATATTCACTGACTTGCTCAACAAAGCAATCAGCGAAAGGGAGAAAGAGCCAGAGAGGGAAGGAGTGTGATTTCTACCCCCCCACCCCCACTGCTATCACACTGTTGATAAATACCATTAGTGTTTTAGAATTATCTCACCCATTCAGTTTAAATTTAAAAGTATTAGTGGCATTATCAGTCTGTCTATCCATCTCCTTTTATTTTGTCTGTCTCCTGCTTCTACTTTGTGTGAAATTTCAAGAGATGAATCCCATTTTCTATTAATTCAATGGCTGTCATCTTGCATTGCATCATGTAGCCCAGATCACAACAATGAAATCTAAGGGTTTAAATTAATAATATTGCAACACATCACTTTGTAAAGCATTGTACTCATCCATATGTAGCCAGCTCAGGTACCTTGCCTCCTGTCTGATGCCTTCCACTGGTAGCTATGGGTGGGATTACACCTGTACAGTTGCAAACAATCTATAATTGGTAACTGAATACTCAGACTTCATGGTGGATAGCACTATTTAATAGGGTGTTGAGATTTAACAAGATGTTTTTGCTTAAAAATAAAATAGTTGGGAAAAGCTTCAGGGAATATGAGATCTCTGTTCTCTGAGTGGCATTCTCCACACCTACAAATATATGCTGACAGGTAACTGTATTGCATTACAATTGCCTTACATACAATGTCAGCTAAAGCTACATGGAAAGTCAGCATCTTGGAGCACCTATGCATCTTGAAACAGCTGATAGATCTGGTTAACTATTAGAAGTTCAGATATAATTTCATTATAGCTGCTAATTTACAAAAAGGAAAGGGAAAAAAACCCCAACGCAACGACCCAAGATCATGTGTAAGTAAATCATCAGAACCGTTACAATTTCAGGAAGGAATAAAACATCATGCCTAAAGGAAAATAACACACAAGATCAAAAATACACCCTATCCAACATTTACTGTTGTTATTCAGGCATGTCTCCTATTATGTTTTGTCATGTAGAAACAAATCCACTAGTGGGAATCTACATTTTTGGTTTGAATGTTTCTGAAAGAAAGGATAAAAGAGAAATATGACCATAAGCTCTTCAGTGGCCAACCCAAACTACAAGAAACAGACATACAGCTGGGAGTTCCTACCTTTTCTCTTTCCTCAGAGCATACTTGCAGCTGTAAGAATATTCATAAGACTTTACATACTGACAAACACATGAATCTCTTGGTAAGCAGATCGGCACAGAGTTATAAGGGATTCATTAGATAGCTGCTAATCGTCAACTAAGTTCCAGCCCAACCTGCTGAGTGTAAATGCAAATTTACCACCTTTGGAGCTGCCTCATTGTACAGCTATTGATTTATGTTTGAATGGGAGTTCAAAAAAAAAAGTTGTCTTTTGAAGCCTTACTATCTGAGCATGGCTCCTTTGTCCAGGTGTCTTGGGGATCTCTTGCTGCAATTTTGATCTTTGTATTCCAAAAGCCTTAGAGAGTCAATTCAGGTAACTTAAAAGTGAGATATAATCAGAAAGGATTTGGAAATAAAGTCTTTGCCTTGTCACATTAATGCGGCCCTATCAAGTGGCAGTTTATCAAGAGGCAGCTCACAAGGTTTTAATGAGCATGCTGCCTGTTCTTGTACAATACTAATTAATCCCATTTTTTCACACTGGTGTGATTGCTTCATGAAACCCGCATTGTTTTATGCTCAGCAGCAAAGCGGGCTCTCACTGATTAAATCTCCTTCCCAGAGCTGGAGCCTGACAACTGAATTATACCTTGCTCAAAATAATAATGGGTATCAGCTAATAAATACGGTTTAACACACACAAAACTATGCAGCCAAAATCACACCACAAAATAGGAGTTTGACTTATAGGCACAGCAGTGTTTCATTAAACATCTGTATTATAATTCACTGGTTTTCCAACTGATGTAATAACTTAATTGATGAGAACAAAGACAAGCTTATTTATTCACCCAATTGCTTGCTTCTTGACTAACGTTTTTCCTTGGTGTTATTGTGGAAATAAATATGCAATATTCTTTTTATAGAAGTCTAATTTAGGCCCTTTTTTTCCCCTATTGAGAAGTCAACATCACAATCTGTTTCTGACAAGTTCTTGCTGCAGTGAAGCAGACCGCATTATGATAAGACAGCAGTGTGTTGTTTACCCTAATGTTCAGACATTCCAGCAAAGGTGAGAGAGGTGTGATGCTTCAGGCAGTTAATAATGAATAATTGTCTGCAAATTTACATTACAGGGTTCAAAAAGCTTGTTTTCTCTCTTTTCTCTTCCCCATTCTCCCACATGATTTAAAGCCCCTTCCATCTCAGCCAGGGAAGGGATAACTGCAAAGTACTAATGAGAAGCATAGCACTTTTCTCTGCAAGACCAAGTCACATTCAGGGCATCATAGATATGAAATGATTTTGGGAAAATTAAAAAAAAAAAAATATATTTTTATCAAAACTGACAAATACAAAAAGATGAGATTAACTCTCTTTTACTATGCATTGGTTGCATGTTGCAGAATAGGATGGTCAAAACTTAATTCTTGTGTTGTTTAAGATCCTCTGAAGAAAGCTATTTACCTCTCAGGATTTCCTCCAGAAAGTGCTCCCCATGGAAAATAAAAAGTCATTGTCAACCTTGAAGTTAATACAGATTTTTATATATACCTTCAGATTCTCTAGAAGAAACTCTCTATTATTTCTCTCTCATTTGTAATAGTGCAAGGAAAGCATGAGGAATTTTATAGGAAATAAAGGAGTGGGATTTTCAAGAAGAAAGAATAGTCTTATGTCTAGCCCCTCCAGTATCATTTTGCAGGTGAATTTAAAAGGAGAAAAAGGAGTAGAAACTAAAAACAAACAAATAAACAAAAACAACAACAACAACAAAAAAATCCTTCCTAGTAAGACCTTTCTGAAGTATTCAAATTATAAAAAGTCCCTGGCAGGAGCCAGGCCAATAGGAAAACACACCCTCAGAGTAAAAATATTTTTCACTAATTGCTGTCATGTAAGTTTTTGCACAGGGCTTTTTTGTTGCTCAGAATATCACTGCAACAAGCACTTCCACAGGGGTAAGAATTACTCCAAATCCTTAAAAAGTAAGAATGAAACAACGCATTGAAAGGACATTCAATTGAAAGTGTAGATGAGAAGCTGCTATCAGATAAGACAACAAGATGAAATAGTGGATTTCAAGTTGTGCTGCTCTTTGATAGGATTACTAAAATGAGGAACAAGACAGCTTGGAAAACACGAGGAAAAAAAAATCGACAATCTCTTTTCACTTATTCCAGTTTTAGCTAAATTATGATATCACAATAAAGTCTCTCTAGACTTCATTCAAATCCTCAGCTGATGCAAGATGCAGCTATGCCTTGGGGATCTCGCCCATGCAGTCTTCCAGACAAGCAGAGCATTTCCTCAGTATTCACAGCAGCATGACGCCAGCACATTGCCTGTGTATGGTGCTACCAGATCAGGATTCCCCTCCTTTTCTCTCTTCAGACTATGGCACTACCTCATTTCACTAGGAGCGATTTTCCCCCATTGAGCATGCTGTTGCTTATACTTCTACTAGAAGAGTGGAAAGAGACATAAAGACTAACAAAGCAGAACGGTTCTCCCCCTAGTTCACAGGCAGTTTGCAGAGGTAGGAGTTCCTGGGGAATCAGGCACTATATCTATCCTCACAAATGTCATAACTCCATGACAGATCAAGCTATAATTAGATCATGACCTATGTCTGATATTAGAACTCAATTCGTAGAATTTATGTGCCATATGAAGTAAAAGTAGAGAATAATTAGTTTAAGTTATAAAAAAAATATTAACCATCTGCAACAATAATTTCTCCGTGCTCAGCGGACATACACATTGGCATAAAAATACCCAAACAACTTATTTATACTTTTATATATAAAAATACATGAAAGACTTTTATATATAAAAATACATGAAAGATAGTTTTGGGGCCTAGATTCAAACTATTTTTAAAAATTTGCTTGTAAGAACAGAAGGATTTGAGCCTATCCTTAAATAAAATAGCTGCAACATTATTTTCTAATAATTTTGTTCAGAAAAAAACCCTTTCCCTTCTTCTAGAGAATCTAATTATTCAGTGACAGCAGTTGGCTGACTTGGGCACAACACAACATGTCAATTTTCAGTTGCTTACACAGTATCACAGAAACTGTTAGAAATTGTTTTGAAATCTGGCATACTTTTCAGTCATCCTAATTCCTCCAAGTGAGCCAAACCTGATTACATTTGGCTCACCCACAAAAGATCTGCAAGATGGGAGAAGAACGAGGAGAAAAGAATTAAAAAAAAAAAAAATCAACAAGATTTCCTCCCCCCTGCTGCCTTCAGCTATGTTTCACTGCAGCAGCAATCCCCTGTGCTGCCTGAAACCCTATGGATTTCAATGTTCTAAACCAATCTAAAATTCTTAAACTCATTTTTCATTCATAGAATGGTTTAAGTTTGAAGGGAGCTTAAAGATCATCTACTTCCAATGCCCCTGCCATGGGTATGGATACCTTCCACTAGACCTGGTTGCTCAAGACCTCATCCAACCTGGCCTTGAACACCTGCAGGGAGCAGGCATCCATGATGTCCCTGTGAAACCTGTTCCAGTGTTTCTCTACCTTCATTGTAATGAACTTCCTCCTACAGGGAGGCTGGGGAAGGATCAATTATAAGGATGAGGGGCCATTCGGAGCAGAGGAGATTTAGGTTAGACATAAGGATGAATTTCTTTGCAATGAGAGTGGTAAACTATTGAAACAGGACACACAAGGATGTGGTTGAGGCCCCATCCCTGGAGACATCCAAGATCATACTCTATGTGGCTGGGGCAGCCTGATCTCGTTGGAGATGTTCCTGCTCACTGCAGAGGAGTTGGACAAGATGGCCTTTGAGGTTCCCTTCCAACCCAATATAATCTGTAAATCTGTAATATCCAGTCTAAACTTAACCTGCTCAAGCTTCAATCCATTCTCTCTCATCCTTGCATTCTCTATCAAAGCCTTGCGAAATCTTGGAGGTCTCCTTCAGGCACTGGAAGGCCACTATAAGGTGTCACTGGAGTCTTCTTTTGTCCAAGCTGAACAGCCCCAACTCTCTAAACCTTTTCCCATAGGGGAGGTGCTCCAGCCCTCTGATCACCTCACGGCCTCCTCTGGTTCCGCTCCAGCAGCTCAATGTCCCTCTTATACTGGACACACCAGGACTGGACCCAGTACTCTAGAAAGGGTCTCCTCAGAGCAGAGAGGAAGATTCATCTCCCTCATCCTGCTGGCCACACTCTTTTTAATGCAGCCTTGGAGATTATAATCTGCCCATGAAGAGATAAATTCCCTACTTCAGGAAGCAGCTGACAAATGCATACTCATGAGCTTTCTCTTCAGACTTATGTCTGAAACCAGGCTTCCCCATGCTAATTTAGGCTGGGTCCTGGTTACACTGGGAGACTATTCACAATGAAAACATTCTCACCGAATTTATCCTATATGAGGTATTTTTGGAATAGCCAGTTTTGGAATGTGGTAAATGCATGAAGATGGAAATAGGCAAAACATTCCAAGCCTGAGTATGAATTCAGATCCTGTAGTGAAAATAAGATGAATTAAATGAGTACCTGGCTCCTCATACAGAAACTATTCTACTTTCACAACATATTTCCACCCCATCAGTAATGTTATCCAGGAGATCTGTCCATTTAAACTCTTCCTTTGAAACCAAATTAATTTAATGGATTTCCTTTTGGATTTGAGCAGGAAACATATATGTTTATTACAAAATACTTGTACCTTTTCAGCTGCCGAAAATGCAGAGCTCTATAAGCATAGAAGCACAGAACAAACCCCCTGTTTCCAATATGAAATAAAAATTTTTACCTTTAATACAAATAAATATAATTCAGTCTCTTTATACTGTAACTACGAGATTTTAAGCCATTAAAAAAAAAATTCTTTGTTTGAGAGACCAATGGAAAAAAATGTGAAGACCATTATTCAAATGTTTGTGGACCTTTTTAGCTAATGGATTCAAATCTATAATTCTGCACTTGTCAACAAGATAATTCTTCAATCATATTAAAACTGCATAACTCAGTTCAGTCCGAATCTTCCAGGACTCTCTTTTGCAAAGCAAACAACATTTCCTGAGGGGGAAAATATGTACTCATAATATCTAGTGTTCAGGTTCTCCCAGTATTGTCTTGGGTCTTGGGTTTTTTGCTGTTTTAGTTTGGGTTTTTTGGTTTTTGGCGGGTTTTTTTTGGGGGGGAAGGGTTGTTTGGTTGGGTTTTGGGTTTCTTTTTTTTTTTTTTTTTAGTTTTTGGTAGTACAGACAGATTTCTTGTAGGTGTGGCTCTATTTAGATAAAACCCAGTCCCCTCCATACACTCATACATCCAGTAAGATATTCAGAAGAGTGTACTCTTAGGGCAGTTGTCTGTGTTCTCCAAGATAATACCAGACTTTTTTACACTAGGTTTTCAGAGGAAAGTCTATGCCTTATTGTAAGTAGCTTAGAAGGCAAATAGTTTAAATGTTTAATTATATTTATGTCTTTACAAGAGCTTGATTCTCCCATACTACATTACATTATTAAAAGCTGAACTAATAAAAAAAGTTTTGCACAAATATAATTCAGATGAAAAATGGACATTTTAAAGAAGTTTCATAACTGTGCTTCTGATTGACCACCAACCTGAAGAAATTAAGTGTATTTTTACAGGCCTGTGGCACAGCAAGTCCTGCACAAGGTCCATAACCCAGCAAGTCCCTTAAATATGGCATTAGTTAGGACAGATGTTTCAGTTCCCACTTGAATTATAATGCAATTTACAACATGTGTATCAGGAATAATAGACACATCTTTTAAGTAAGATAATAAGCAACACAAGTTTTAGCAGCAATTTGCTTGACTACTTTCATTTTCACCTCTGAAGGGATTGCTGGAAACTGAGAGAATATGCTCATCACTAAGGAGTGTAGATAACAGTGCTCATCTAGGATATTTGTAAAGCACTGCTCATCATGGGAAGTAGCATCTAGCATTTCAAAGTTAACATGAAAAAACACCTCCAAACTTTCTGTATTATCTTTTAATACATCACTTCTATGGCCTTCAGTACTAGAATTGCCCCAACAGAGATCAGATTGTGCTGATGAAATCAGGTGTTTGTACTAGAAATATATAACTATTCTTCTAGGCTATAAGGTGTACAAAGCTGACATGTGCTTTGCTCATTCTAATTTTTTTTTCTTTTGATTGTTTGTGCTGGCATAAACCCCATTCTATTTCCGTTATGTACTTAAAACACTCATTAAAGTAGAGAAGTCAACAAAACCTACAGTATTAAATAGCACATGATGTGAGGTAATGCTAAACTTCATATACTATTTGAGCATCATAATGCAAGCCAGGTGTGCAACACATGCAAACAAATGGTATTTTTATAATATGTTAAACAGTTGAAAAAAAGCAGATCATGAACTACTGCTGAGCTAAGCAGAGCTCACTCACAGCTGGCTGGACAGTGCTGGTTCCAGTACCACATGGTCATTTTCTGTATAGGTCAAACCCAGTACTATATGCTTCCCTGTAGCAGCTCTATGAAATAAGGCTCAATGACCGCAAGCAGGTGAGTTGCCATAAGTTAATGAGTTACCACTCCCTTGCCAAGCCACAGTAACTAGTTGCTGTTCACCAGAGTTGTGAAGCTGGCTTGAACCAGCTTCATAGCCTTTACTTTACAGCATTTTGAGAATCTTTAAGCCTCACAGGATGAAACTCTTCCCTGGCTTCTGGTGGTTGAAGGAGAAATAGGAGGTGCCACTGTGCAAGCCTTTTTGCACCAGAGACCAACCTTCATTAGCAGGCATTTAATAAGGATTCCTGAAGTGGCTCCTAGTGTCTCTGTTCTCCGTAGAGAGTTTGAGATACACCTAATATTCTGAAAGTAAAATACATTAGATCTGATGACCCTTTCTTCATTTTCTGCTGTGTACCTCAGAATTAGAGGTGGCAGCAGCCCCAATTTTACCTGAAAAATATTAGCATAAGTAGGAAGAGAGGAAAGACAAAGTAGGAAGAGAGGAAAGACAAAAACTCTCCTTAATACAGGTTGATATGTGACTTTGCATAGCACTTTGAATGTTATTAAGTGTTTGAATTCCTTCCTGTGTCTTTTTAGCCTAGATGACTGTCTTTCTCTGTCACTGACAGCCTCTGCAGGACCAAATTGACAGCTCTTTAAAGCAGTCTGACAAAAAGCAGCATTAATTAAGTCATTGCCGGACTGTAATTGTGTTAAGAAGTAAAAATCTAATATGAGAAAAGGTTAGTGAGTCCTCTCTTGTGTCAGATTTTCTACTCTCTATGAATATTAATGTCCTTAATGAAGACAATCTTTGCCTCATCAAGCCGTTGTTCTGCATTCAGGTGCCAAATCCCTGCACCATTGATTTGTTTTTAAAGAACAAATATGTCAGGGGAGAGTGACTGTCCTGTTTCTTATCAACATCATAGAGAATGCTTTTGTATTCCTGGAAAGAGTTTATAGATTTTGTGTGCCATGTACAAGCAGTGTCTGTGATGGCAGAGGAGAGGCAGGGAGGGGGATGATGTTGAGGCAAGGTAAACTAGTTTAAGTAATTTAATAGAAGCATTACGTTTTATCATGTTAGCTTTTTTGTGTGTGTTAGCAATATCCATATATTAACGAGGTTATGATCAGCAGTTTTAATGATAAAATATGAATTATCTCTCCAGAAAGAATCCTGCAGTTTAAGCACCGAAAGGAAGGAGCTGGGTGATAAGACGCTGATCGTCTCTTGCTGATTATCCCTCCCCTCCTCCTCCCGATCGAGCAGATAATGATGATGGTGCTGATGAGTGATGATCCTTTTTAAATAGGTTGAAGGCCCTTAGGAGTCTAACTCTGGTGAGGAACCTTTCGTGCACTTCTCAGTCTTCCTTGCTCAGCTCCCACATCTCCCATCATTTCACTTACTACCCTCCTCAAAGCTTTATCAGCTGTGAAATATTTCTGCGTTATTAGTTACTACAGTATTGCCCATGCTTTTGGTTAGAAATTGTTGTGTCTCCTTCAATGAACATGTGACAGGCCTCTGACACCCAGTTAGAGCTCAGCACACCACACTGAAAGGCAAAAGTATTCTCTTGACAGTGCTGGAAACCAGATCGAGTGTGAATCCCGCGGAGGGCATTAGAAGGTATATGAATTTCTATACAGGGTATTTAAAAGATTCATGCCCCTTTGGAGAGCTGAGAGGTAATTAATATTCTATTTTCCAAGCAGATGTCCCTGCAACAGCTCAATTTTGAAAGAAATTCTGGTACATGTTTTACTGCAGAAAAGTAGCAAAAATCTGAGTAGCATGGTTCTTTTTAAAGAAAATCTCAGCATATGTTGCACTGACAGAAGAACATGAAAATTTTTCTAGACAAAATTAAACATTTAGTTTTTATTTGAGATGGATTACGTCTGCCAGTTAAGATGGCTACAAGAAATGCTAAGTGATGATAGCACCAACAATTGCAGAGTGATTTGTACAGCGAGAGGAGCAGAGACAGTTTCTGACCCTACATACTGGAAAATACAAACTCAGGGCTGAGAAGCTTCTTAAACCAAGAGCCAAACAATGCTGACAAGAATCACTGTGACCAAAGAAGATGTGCGAATTTTGTACTTTAAAAAGTGAAAGATCTACAACACCAGTTACAACACAGTGCACTCCAAACTCATCCTTGGCCAGTATGCCTTATTTTTCACTCTAGAGCCACGTCTTTAGCTGATAATCTACCTATATGGGTCTGTTTCTTTGGCTGGTTGGGTTTTTTTGCCTTTACTTGGTCAAGCTAGAGCTGTGCAGCTGGTCACAACAGAACAGAGTGTACGAAAAAGATACCAAATTCATCTGCAATCAGTAAATCTGCACTGGAGCAAAAGCAGTTGACTTCTGGATGCCAGACTGGTTGTCAAGAGCAGCTCAACATTTTTAAAACCTGGCTACAGCACAAGACCTGAGCTGTTGTGTTATAGCAGCATTCCCTATGGAGATGAGGGATGTGTTACTATTTGGCAAGAGTTAGCCTTCTCATTTCTCGCTGCCTCACTCTACATCTGACCAGGCTTCCAGGCACCAGCGCACGAGTTCTCCTTTTAACGTTTTATGGAAACTGCAGCTTTTGTAAATGGTCTGTTCTTGCTGCCCCAGTGTGTGCCACCTTATTCCCTACTCAAAACCTTTTCTTACAATCCAAGTCTGCTTTCTTGGCTTCAGATCAGTTCTTTGTCCTACTTTCTCTGGATACCTTCTTCTCCTTAAAGCTTCTAATCCACACAAGAAGATGTAGGATGGAGCATTTCAAGCTAGTTCATCAATTAACTATTCTCTGCACAATTATTGAAAACAATATAGCAATTCTGAAAATCTAAGTGAAAAATGGATTAAAATCAGGATGTTTTAGAGAAGCAACAAATTAGGATCTCAAGTATTTTTTTAATAGATGGTAGAAGTCCCTTCAACATAAGATTTGAAAAAATATTTATCAATCCAGCATTGTCCTCCAGCTCCTTAGCACTTAAGCTTGTTATTAACATATCTAAGAAAAGGAGCAACCTTGATTTAAGAAATACTTACGTGACTTAGGGCCACGAAGTTGATCACAGGGTGGAGCAGCTCTCCTGTGAGGACAGGCTGAGAGAGTTGGGGCTCTTCAGACTGGAGAAGAGAAGGCTTCCAGGAGACCTTAGAGTAGCCTTCCAGTATCTGAAGGGGGCCTGCAGGAAGGCTGGGGAGGGACTATTGACAAGGTCTTGCAATGACAGGACAAGGGGCAATGGGTTTAAACTGGCAGAAGGGAGATTTAAACTGGATGTTAGAAGGAAGTTCTTTCCAGTGAGGGTGGTGAGGCACTGGAACAGGTTGCCCCTGGAGGTTGTGGCTGCTCCCTCCTTGGAGGTGTTCAAGGCCAGGTTGGATGAGGCCTTGAGTGACCTGTTCTAGTGGGAGGTGTCCCTGCCTATGGCAGGGGATTGGAACTAGATGATCCTTGAGGCCCCTTCCAACCTTACCATTCTATGATTCTATGACATCAAATACTTACTAGAGAAACAAATAGGCTAGTGGAACAGTAACCCACTTTCAAAAAAACCCACTTCAGGATATTTTGAGAAGATATTTTTACAGCAAAACAGAACCTCACTGCAAAATTTTTCCTTGAAAAAAATTAATAGAAAACTCCTTAATTTCAGCAGTGTTTGGCAATACAGAATATATGGAGATGATAAAGGTTGGGATTATTTGGGTTTTTTTTAATTAAAAACAACAAGAAAAAAACAGTCAACACAATGAATGTCCTTAACCCCCTCGACAAGGGGAAAGGAGTCAAATGCCATATTCTTACCTCATTGGAGAAATCAGCTTCACTGTCTTTCCACTGGTTTAATATGAAATCACCAGCTGGCTCCACCACTGCTTTAAGCAATGGGACACGAAAGCGAGTCTCTAGCACTTATCTGTTCAATCTAACTTGCATCAAATCTACTAGAAGAGTTTGAGTAAGAACATCACTGAGATGACACCTGCTGAGGTTTGCAGGTGTTCCCAAAGGCACAAGACAACTTTAGTGAGTCCTTCCTGAAGCAGCTGATACTGCAGCATTGGTGCAGACATGGAGGAGAGTTCAAGAAGGACAAAAGATAGCTCCAAAAGCAAGGGAAAAACATTTTTCAAGAATTTGAAAGAGGATGTTTGGAGTTTGATTCAGCAGATGAAGTTGTGAAATGATAATTTATGGAGAGTTAGATGCATGCTGAATTGCTGGCTTTTATTCAGCTCTTCTCACCTTTTGAGCAGAATTTTACCCCTAAGCAGGACTTCCCTTGTCCTTCTGAGGGCCTTTTTAGGGGTATCCTCACTACTCTAGAATAATGTACAATGTACAAATAAATAAGAAGCCAGCTCCCCTCAGCCAAAGTTCAGATTGGCTCCTATGTAGTGAGAGGAATTATTGTAGATTTATGTTGTCAGCGACTTGCACTGTAACTCTGAATCCAGGTAAGGGAGTTATAAATACAGAATGTAATATAAGAGTTTCTGACATCCCATGTGGGAATTGTGTTTTTCATACTCATTTTCCTCTCAGATTTCCTTTTCCTCTGTTTTTACTGGTCCATCTTAGCTTGTTAACCTAGAAGTCTGCTCTTGGGACAGCCTTCCTTAATTTAGCTTTCCCATTGTCCAGCTGACCCACTTGTAAAGCAGATGGACAATACAGAGGACATTTAGAGGAAGCCATGTAGTCACACCATTGTGTGAACACCAGGTCAGTTTTCAATTAGCAATCAAAATAATTCATTGTAATTCTAAGTTATTCCTCACAAAGCTTATTTTTCTGGATTTAATTATTCTTCCTGCAAGTGTAACTCTCTTTAGAAGGATGGGGATTGTTGCCTTACTAGGTTTAGAGTCTTTGACCCATACTTCATGCTCACGTCCCTATATTTGATCACTGTTTGTCTGACATCCCACTTCCACCTCTGACAGCACAGCTGGAAGTCAGTGTTGCTAAAACACCTCAAATTATATATAAACACATTATTTAAAATGGTGTGAACATTAAATATAATTACTTTCTGTCAATCAAAACTTGCACACAAGTGAAATAGCTATATTCCAGGATGTTTCTATTTGTTTTAATATTTCTGGACAACTCAAAGCAGTTAGAAATAGTCAGTCCAGCACTAATGATCTTTTTTTTCAGGGCACTGCCCTACATTTTGACATTTCTTAACCAAATTGCCAAACATCTAAGATGTGTGGTGTACCTCTCTACACTTATCCCATCCACACAGAAAAATTTAGGCTACGCAGAGAACACTAGTTAAACTCCAAAGACCTCTTTTCTCCTCCCTACACAGTGAAATTTATAGGCTAAGTTTTACTGTATAGAGAACTTTCAAGAACACCTGCCCAAGCGTGTTTTAAGGGTGCCTGCCCTACTTTCTTTGTTCTCTGAATGTTAACTCCCCTTTGCATATAGTGTGAGCCAAGCACATATCTGATATTTGGTGTATTCTACTGAGTTCCAGCTATAGGCAGCCTGGCAGATTAAGTGCAAGCTTTGTGAACAGAAGAGAGATAATTCAGAGACTTCTTATTACTTCTGATCTCTGAGCTGTGCAGGGATCACAGCTCCCGGATTGCATCTGTTCCCAAAATTTTCAAAACAAAACAGCTTCTATGCATAATCTGTTTTCTTACTATTATGTAGGAAGATATTCAAGAATCATTAAAAAAAGAAAAAAAAAATCTCCTAAGAGAACACAACAACCTTCAGGTGATTAAAATAACCACTGATAAGATGAAAATGACAGGACTTTTTTCAATATATATTTCTCTGCAAGAATACAAAATACATACACACAAATTGTGTGTGTTGAGTTGAGAATTGCAAGAGAAACCATATGGACCAGGGACAAGCTCAATATATGGACTCTTTTGCAGGTGCAACATAGTTTCTTCTGCAGTCAAACTGAGGTAGGAGGTGGATTTGCATGCACTGATCTAATTATGACCTTGAAAGATCACTAAGAGAATGACATTCACAGTTTCCTTCCCCACCAGCAAAGCTCAAATATTCCCTTATCGATGTATGAGCTTGATAATTTATTTTCTGACTGTGCAATTGGATACAATGCCAGAGGTCTTTCCTTGGATATAAAAAATATTTTTAAAAGTGAGGTACTTGTATGAGAGTTTTGTACCATAAACACATGGGATTGGGTGCCCTTAATTCAGATCTTGTATCTGTGTGGGAAATGCCATGAGCTTCTTCCTTTCTAGCATGTAAGTATGCTCCATCTGTCCCAAAGAGACTACTGCTTCTTCCTTTCTAGCATAAAAGCGTGCTTCACATCTGCCCCAGAGAGACTACTTTTACAGGTGAAAGGATATAGTAGTAATTCCAACTATAAATAGGATTTGAGACATGAGACGAAAGAAATTAAGAGGTGTATAAATGAACCTTGCTATAACACTGACCTAGCTTCTTCTCTCCAATTAATTTAATTGAGAGTTTTGGTTTACTTAGCACTTTTCATCCATAGATCTAAAAGCACTTTATAAAGAAATGTAAATGTCAATATCCTCATTTTACTGACGAGGATAAAAGGGCACAGGGAACTTATATGAATCACCCCGGGTCAGCAAGTAGGTGGCAAAACTAGGAATAGAAACCAGCTTGCTTACTCTGTCTGCTGTGCCCCTCATCCATCAGAAACTGTGAATCCCAGGTCATTCAACAAAGAGCTACAAAACTGAGAGCTACCCATTTTACATACAGAGGGGCAAGCATCCCATCTGTAGAGCTCTGCATTCTTAAATTAAACCATAGTAAAAAGAGTTGTTCAATTGTGAAAGTTTGTACTTTCCAAAAAATTAAACCAAACCAAACCAAAATAAAAAACCAAGCCCAAAGCATTTTATCTATCTAAGATTATGGAAATAGTGGTATTTATCAAATTTCCCCCTCCAGAAAAATGTTCTATTTTAACACATGTACATAGAAGCAGCACATAGCAGCCCTGGTTGTAGCTATTCAAAGAAATCTAATTTCGTGTCCCTGAAAGCAGATATTCTCAGTTTTTAACTTCTTTTCTCCTATGGCAAAAAAGCTGGGAGGTGACTAAGTAGAGAGAAAGTCTCCTGAAATGGAGTTACAATCAATGGTGTTGGTAAGTCTGAGTACCTGCCTTTCTGGTTAGTGTTTAGGGGAGATACTGAAGCACTCTCTTCAAGATTTAGTACTTATTCAATGTTTTTCACAGAATGTATAGGAGTACATCTGGACTATTGAAGTTCAGGTAAAATACTTTATAAAGTTCCTCCATGCTTTGCTTCACAGTGACAATGACAGCCAATGATTTTCAAAGATCTCGATAGGCTGTTTTAGCTACAAAGATAAATAGAGGATAATATGATATGAAACAGAGCTTAATCCATCATACTGAAAGTCTCAGGCACAGCATACAGAGAATCTAAATTGATTCATCTGCAAACTCACAGCTGAGAGGCCAGTTTACAGAGAACTCAGAGTACCCTGCAATGGCAAACCGCATTTGATCATATTCCAGTGGAGACTCACAGGCTGAACCACCAACAGCTAGGCTGTTGAGTCAAAGTCTGCATATCTCATTGCTGCCTTCCACATTGAGATTTCATCTGAAAGCCCAGAGACATTAAGGATATTTGAGACATTCCGTCAGTATTTTATGTCACCCAGGGCTGGAGAAAAGAAGCAAGAGAAACTGGCATCTGGAGAAGCAATCACTTCTCTACATAAATATAGTACCAAAACTGGAAAGTGAGATGGGTTTTCTGATACTAACAACATTCACATACCATTTCTTTCTGAAGGACTCACTCTCCAGTTGTGAGCAAGATAAAGGTTGTTTTGCTAATCAGAGGCTTATGGCAATTTCTTTATGCATCTTTTCTGGAAGAGAAAGCTCAAAGACCAGTTACCCTAAAACATTTGGGATTCAAACGGAAGTCTTGAAGGGCAGATCTTGGCATTCTTTTGCTGAGCTCTCTGTGATATTTCAAGACTTCAGTATAGTGCATGACTCATGAATTCTCTAGTAAATAGGCCAGACTCACAGCTCCAGGTATTTTTAACCTCCTAAGCAGAAAAGTGGAATATTTAGGATAAGAAATGATCATGAATTTAACAATAAAAATAGAAAGACCACTTTGTATACAGCACTTGGGTAACCCTCTGGGACAGAACTATACTGATTACCATATGTTCTTTTCTAAGCAATATATATTTAAAAAAAAAAAAAAAAAAAAGCCCACAAAGAAACCACAAAACCACAGCCAAACAACCAAAGACAAAATATGCTTTTTGAAATTCCTTACAGTGTGATAGCACTGATGCAAAGCTGTAGCTAAAATAAATATGATACCTTCCTTGTGGTACTCTAAGGCACTGGTGACCTATCAATTTCTCAATCTGAGCAGAAAGAGAGCTAAAAGATGACAGGCCTTTCCCAGCAGAATGGTTGATATACAGCAAACAGCCACAGCTCTGTCCCTGATTATTAGTTGTGACTAATACAAAGCAAGCAGATGCTAAGAATGCCTCGGGCTAGCTATGAAACTGGGAGGTCTCATTTTACCCTCCTCCTAGTATACGTGTTGGGATAGGATGGCAACCTGCAAGAGGGTAATCTGATGGCTAGAGGTGGTCCTCACCACACTCCTATTTTTCTGTGTTCATGCACTATGCAGCAAGGCAACCAATCTGTCTCCATGAAATTCTCATTCTTGTGTATCCCCTTTATACTGTGGAGTTCTGGTGTGACCAGGATCTGAGGAGAAGCATGCAAAACCCTATTAAAAACAAAAGAGAGTGAGGCAAAGGCCCTGCCTTTAAGCAGGGAACTACAAATTAGGTCCAATCTGAAAGAAGATGAAGAAGCAGGAGGGTGGCAGAACTCACAAGCACATGAGAGTGGCTTTTACATCTGGTGTTTTCACTCACACTTTCAAGCTAAAATTTTCAGGTGGCTATGGGATTCAAGCACTTAACTCCCATTGAATTTGCTAGGTTTTGGGCAAGTGGCTCCCTCAGGCTTTTTCAAAAATCCCATCCGTAGTCATTTTCCTGTCCTTGTTCTCGCTAATTAGCAGGATGCTCCTGAGTGTGACTGTACAACACTGCAGAGGATTCTCCTCAATATGTGTGGGGGTGGAGGGGAGTTATCTTATTGAAATTTGATTCAAAAGAAGGGAGAAGAAAAACATTTCTATTCACATTAGGTTTTGTAAAACCATTTAGTGTTATGAAAAGCCTAATGTTTAAGCCTAAACTAAGTAGACAGTGATCCTTTAAGTCCCTGTCTTCCAGTACATTTCACCATTCCGTTCTTTCAGGGGAAGTTAGGTTTGTTATTCTTTCACCTTCCAAAGTCCTTGATGGGTTATTTCTAGAGAATATTAAAAACTATAAAGTATTTTTGTCAGCACAGATGTCTATAGAAATTTTCTCAAAGTCCAGCATGTATTTACCCACTTCTCAGAAATTCTTCTTCCATTTTCTATTAATATTATTTCACTGGGATCAGTCTCTGTTGAGAAATTTAGTTTAAGCTGCCTAGCAGTCTTAAAAGAGAAAGATCTATTAATTTAATCATTTATATGAATCATGTCTAAATGATCTCAGCAGAGAAAATGTGTTAGCCATTTAAATCCCATCATTACATATTATATAATAATTACCACTAATTCTAGTTTGGATGGGACACAATATTGCTTTACATACCTAATATATTCAGAACATCTACCTTACCAAGCTCAGTCTTTTTGTGACCTTTGAGTTTATGCTTGTCTCTTGATTATGAACATAGGACAGGCTCTCCAAGAAATTAGATATGCAAAACACACACAGCACCACATTTATTTGACATGCACAACTACCACTTTTTTTTTTTTTTTTTAACTATATCTCAAGTTCTTTTTGTCTCTGGAAGATATCAAGCATGCTATTGATACTGTTGTAATAAAAATAATATTTATTTGTTAAGTATTCCCAGTATAGTCAGTGCTGTACGTGACACTAATTCACACTGTATCAAGCTGAGCTCACAGTGTAAGATGGGGTTATTCACAGGAGGCTGCAGGGTGTAACTTCCACTGGATTTCCAAATTCCTTACTCTGAAAATGCTGCTTGAACAGTGAAAGCAGACAACTATACATAAATGAACTGTATATACACTTTAGTCTACAGCTCAGACTGGTGGAATTCACATGGATTTTTTCCCAATGAAAAAAGGGAAAATATTAATTAGCTATAAGGACAGGTCTGANCTCTCCCTGGCTGCTCTCCAGCCACTCTGTCCCCAGCCTGTAGCGCTGCTTGGGGTTGTTGTGACCAAAGTGTAGAACTCTGCACTTAGCCTTGTTAAATCTCATCCCATTGGCCTCTGCCCACCCATCCAGCTTGTCCAGGTCCCTCTGCAGGGCCCTCTTACCCTCCGACAGATCAACATTTGCTCCTAACTTGGTGTCATCTGCAAACTTACTGATGCTGGACTCAATCCTCTGATCCAGATCATTGATAAAGATACAGAACAGTTTGATAAGTTTCACTCCATACTATTACAGAGCACTCACGCATTCAAGGCTCAGGGAAGGAATTAAAACTGCACTGCAATGAATGAACAAGCTACAAAACTGCTTCTCTGTTGGGCAACTTTAGTAAAGGCCATCAACATACAATTCCTTAGTAGGAGCCAATTCATTTTTGCACGTACATGACAAAACAGCATTATACAGTTAGCCAGAAATGAGCCCAAACACTTTCACTGCACCGCTGATGTGAGATGATGCTGCTGGCACCATGATGAACAGACGACAGCTTCCAGAGTCAGAACTCTGCAACTTGGGTCACAAAGGGCATGTCCAGGGAGTGGTTTTCAGAAGCAGCACAATGTTTTCCGAGTGCTCACTAGGAGCCCATCACTCCAGTAAGGTTTACAGATATGGGTATCTGGCTTTGGCCTTGAGAAAGTTTGAACTATGCCTCTGTCATGCTAGAATGACATAAGCAGCTTCATCCAACGTGGACACTTAATTTTGCCTCTTTCAAAAATTATTATTCTTTATTCTGTTCCAGCAGCTCTGCATGAATGCATCTGCCAGAAACCTTTCCTCTACTCTATCAAAATCACAACACAAGATAAATCCCTGATTAATTACAGAAGAGTGAGACTTCCAAGTCTCTTATCCCATGGGTCAGATTTGTCCCTGGTGTACGCCAGTACTCAGTAGTGAGACAAATTTGGCCCTAGGTGACTTTTTTTCTCCCAACTAACTCATTACACCATCCCTTCTATAGCTGATGAATTGAGCCCCTTGTGTTCTGTTTGTAACCATAATTAGTATTCATTTTGCAAGCTTAACGTTCACCCTTGATACAGGACTGAGCCTAATGTTAATCACTGCGGTGTCTTACCGCCTTTGACTCTGATCTGTCAGGTTTGCATTACTTGTCCCATACCTAATTTTTTGCCCTTACCAGCCAACTAGCACCTCGACATCACACTGTGTCAGAATTAGAAACTTTTGACAGATCTGTAATCATCTAGTTCTCATCAGCTCTATGCATGTTAGTCACTTCATTTCCACATTCTAACAGTTAATATGCCTTAATTTCTCTCACTTTGTGAATATTTAATTCCTCCCTTTTCAACATCATTTTTAGGTTGTGTGAATCATTTTCAAAGCCTTTGCTATTCTCCCTCCACTATCATCTGCATATTTTATGAAATGGCACAGTTGAATCTCTGAGGGCTCTTGACAAAAATGAAACTGGCAGGCTGCTCATTAGTTGTTTACCTGGAGCTGTGTGAATCCCCTCGAATGGTGGATTCCCATTTGGATTTGAATTAGGATATTCTGACACATAAGAATGGAAAAGCTTTCCTAGCTAAGTGTGATTCTTTCTCCCTCCACCCCTTCCCCTTCTACCCCAATTAATAGCTCTTCTAGAAAGTTTGCATTCTCTTGACCAATCTGCTAGTCATACAGTACCACCTACCCCAACATCTGAAACAATTGGATTGTTAAAAGGTGAGAGACAGAGGCTGTAGCCAATTAGCAACTGTAATGAGGGGGAAAAGTGTCCCATCAAGAATGCACAGAGGGCAACATACCTCACATGTGAACTGTTCAGGCTTCCAGAGTCAAACCAAGTTGCTGGGACTAGGGCTGTGACTTATTTAAACATTTATTTTAATGGGCAAGAAATAAAATAAAATAAAACAAAATAAAACAAAATAAATCAAAATAAAATAAAATAAAATCTTTAAATTACATTCAATGGAAATTCTGTGAGCAAGATTTTTTTAAAAATAGATACTTTGCAGTGATCATATCTGGCAAGTCCCATACAGCTCTTACATAATACAATCAGTTTTCATTATTTCCTTGATCTTACTCATGCAGTAAGGCACTTCCATGTCTCGCCACTGAAATAAACTTAGGAGTCATGCTCAACAATTCATGAGTTATGAGACACAAAAAGGACACCCTTGTGTTTACCAGAAAATCATGGATCATCAAGAATTTAGTGGATTACCTAGTCCATCCCTGGTGAAAAACACTTTCCCCCTGCTGCATCAAAGCTTTTCTCATTCAGAAGCTGGGTGCATGCTGTTTGTGTATCTCCGTGCAATTCTCCAAGTCATGTCTATGAACTCCCACATCTCTACAAGAGGTTTAGTTTTTACTGTTCATAGGTGTACATTTAGCTTGTTTTTTTTTTTATGCTGATACGCTCTTTTCATAGATTTTACTCAAAAGCAGTAATGCTATCTCTCTATGCACTAAAGTTTGTAATGATTTTTTTTTGGCCTCTGCTGACTTCATAAATACATAGGGAATTGGAGTCATTATAAATAAGGGCAAGAGAAGTTTTCCAGCTGTAGAAGCTCCATCTGCATTGGTACTTTGGTCATACAGGTGCTTCGGTGAAAGAAAAAAAAATGAAGATGGGAAATAGAAGCAGCTTTGGTTTGATAGGCACCATCTTTCTATTTTATCCTCATGTCCCACTTCATCTGTCTCAGCCTTAACATATTTGTTAAAACTTTGTACACTAAAATACAAATAACCAAGAGCAGAGCTCATAATTAAAGCTCCACAGAGTTTCTGGTCATCTGATGTTACACATTTTATCACCCAAAAATGAACAGTCAAGAAGAATTCAGAGATAACCTCTCTAGTCCCTAAAACTTTAACTTCTTAGTACCAGTTGAGAGGATAGGTGAGAAACAATTTACTGGCACATCCCATTGCTTGATGCTAGCTCTCACAATCTAATCATCTGCCTCTTACAATGTCTTGTTACAATCCCAGCTTAAATATCCTCTGAATATTAAAAAAATCTAATAATGAAAACTGATATTTTTATAAAGCCTTGGCTAGAGCAGGGGTGGATTTAAGCATGCTTTGTTTATCAGAAAGATTCAGAAATTAGGTATTTATATTAAAAGCAATTTTTTACAGTCTCCTGAAGCTTGGCAGCCTGTATGGCTGGGATTTAATTCTTGGGTTTGACAGTATTGCATTCTTTTGATTTGTTATATATGCTTCAGATCTATGACTTTGTAATTGGACATGAACATGCCTATGAACTAAACTTGGTCTCCCAGGCTTTGCATAAAATTAGCCAAGACATGGTGCAAGCAGAGTTGTCACTGTAGCTCAGAACTGTCAGGTACTGCAAGCAGTTAAAAATACCAATAGCCATAAAGACACTCATGCAGTTTCACCTAACCAAACATAAGCAGCAGCAGGTTTGGTAGAGTGATGTTAACTCACCTTTCAAAGATTCTATCCTCACCCCCACAAGCTAAGTATTTAACATTTTTCACTTTCTAAATTTTAATATTTTTCTATCTTATTAAATATTAATTGGATTCTTATCAATGCTTATAAATACTTAAAGGGTGGGTGTCAGGAGGATGGGGCCAGTCTTTTTTTCAGTGGTGCCTGGCAACAGGACAAGAGGTAACAGGCACAAGCTTGAATATAAGAAGTTCCATCAAAACATGAGGAAGAACTTTATGTCGAGGGTGGTGATGCACTGGAACAGGCCACCCATGGAGGTGTTGTAGTCTCTGTTTCTGGAGCCATTCAAAACCCATGTGGATGCCATCCTGTGCAACTTGCTGTAGCTGAACCTACTCTGTCAGAGAGGTTGAACTGGATGATATACAGAGATTCCTTCCAACCTCTATCATTCTGTGATTCCCTGATACTTTTATCCCACCAACTAGAAGCACAGGTATTATTTAGGTATAAGTGCATCCTTCATTCAGTGATGAGTAGCCTTTCCAAAATCTTTAAAATTTCAGCCTACAACATAATTTTGTTTCAAAAGGTTCTCACTGTTGCAACTCCACACAAAAGAACTGGAACCATTTTTTTCAGCTGTCATGGTGTTAAATTAAGTTGTGACTTCAGTCTTGCAGTACAAGGCAGTGTAGTTACCTTCATGCAAGGAACACTCACAAATTTGAGGTCACTTTTCAAAAGTGTGTTTTCTGTTTGATGAAGACAATTGCTTTGTCTCTCCTCACAATACCACTGCACATTGTAGGCAAATCAAAGAGTTTCTTTGGGAAATGGCAATTTAAAGCAACAGTTCAATTGCCCCTATTGAGCCCTTCAACTGTTCTTGTTTTTTTTATTGAAGTAATCTGCATCAATCTTCTGTTACTTACCTATGCTGACCAGAACACTGTATGGAGCATACAGAGCTCTGCCAACCCAAAGCCAGATAAACAGAGGAAATGCTGCTTTTCTTAGAAATAGGTATTCTTCTGCATGGGGATGGTATAACAGTGCTCACAGGGAAGCACAAGTGACAATTCTGACAGAAAAGCAGGACTCAAGAGGGGCAGCATATTAATATAGGAGTGGGGTGGTGGTGTCAGAATACGTTACTCTGGCAATGAAGGTGGGTCAAGAGACTCTGAGAGGGAACACTAAACCATTTGAAGCAAGCAATTGAAGGACTTGACCAGAAAGGCTGTCTGCAGAGGCACTGCTCTTCCCTGATCTCCTTGTCAACTTTTGCTGAATTTTTTTTTTTTTTTTTTTTTTTTTTAAAAAA
>WBNM01010839.1:249267-260485 GCA_013399055.1 Ramphastos sulfuratus | reverse complement strand
TTTTTTTTTTAAAGAAAGCTTTCCAATGGCTTGGTACATACAGAGCCAAGGTTTCTACTTCTCTCCCCTTCCTGCCCCCCCTCCCGCATGTTAAACAGACCAGAGACCTGACATTTTATGTTATTTGTTTGAAATGATAAACTTAATCATGAGTGAAATGTTAGGAAGTGACAGCGCTGGCCACAGTAAGGTCATTTCTCGTTTCAGCCAAGTACAATACAGCTTTCCTCTTAATTGCATTGCCAGTCCTTGCCACAGGAGGACCCAGGCATTTGCAAGTGGGGAACTGAATCTGTCTTTGTGATAATTAAACCATGGACCTCTGTAAAGACTGCCAAATCTGCCATATGGTAGTTTTATGACCTAGACTGCTGTTATCTCTTGAGAAAGCTAACATCCTAATCTCATTTTAGTTATCTGTGATCAGAACCCACATTTCTAGAGGGCAAAATGCAGGAGTACTGCTTGTCACAGAGCATCCTAAAGCAATGATTTTTTTTTCCAGTGGTTCACACTAATAAAATGAAGAAAGAACTCATTATTGACATAATGGAATTAAAACAGAAATCAAGCTAAGCCCAAACAACCCATGGGTTACCTTCACATAGGTTGTACCACCTCTGAAAAATTCCTGAGACTTGACTTTAGATAGATGAGTGCTCTGGTAAGTAATTAAAACATTCATTGAAGGAAGGCTGAGAAAAGGCCACTGAGTTTTTCCAATGCATGCACATTATTTTAAAACACAAGCACAAGAGGCTAGTGCCTTTGGAAGTCTGAGTTCATTTATTACAGCTACGCTCCTTTAAGAGCATCCTTGTAAGCTGTCAGAGCTGAGCAAATATTTTACAGGAGGAGAAAGCCAGACTGTAAGATGCCCAGTATGAAGAATGAACAGATCAGAACTGGTGCTGGATAATGCTTTATGCCTGGCCCTTCTCATACTCCTATTATTTCAATAAATTAACCCTAATTTGTCTTCAAATCTGCAATACATCCATCTGAACACTTGCACTGCAGTTCAGAAACATACTGCCCTTTAGAACCAAAACACAAGCGCTTATCAGCTGTGGTCAGCTTCTTACATATCTTTTGGGGCTGGATCATTTCATAACCAAGAGAACACATCTGTTCCTTTCAGCAAGGTTATGTTTTCCAAAGTGCACTGAAAGCATAAGAAACAGGAGGCATATTTTTCATCTCACTAGTAGCAAGCAAACACACACGCTATACTCTTTGATGGCTAAGAGAGCCTTAAATATAAGTAACTTTAGTACTTAAAATTGCTGTTTGAAAATTATCCTTGTTATAGCTTTTCGAGATGGGATTTTTCTTTGCAAAGAAAGACCTAATGGCTACTCAAGTCCACTCTAAGCTCTCCAGACTGATGACCTTCATCACATTTACCTGCTAGACAGACAGTCTTATCCAGAGATTACATAGGTCTGTTTTTTACTGAAATATTCTAGTTATATGATCTAGATAATGTAGCCTGCTATAAATCACCCTGGTTGTCCCCTGATATTTTGAAAACTGATGAGACTGCCGATTCTTGCTTCTTACTTTGTATGCAAATGATAAATTATAGATGGGAAATAGGAAAAAGAAGGTTTTACTCATTTGCTGGATTGAAACAGACTGGATTAGTGAGCGAGCAGTAGTACCCTTGGACTATTTATTGTGACATTGCTTAGAAAAATTCAAACCCCAAAGCCTTCAAATCACTGGGGACATTGTTAGCCTTCTGCAGGAATTATTAAAATGTACAGAAATGTATGAGCATCACTTTATAATAATTAATCAGGGGCTGTTGATTAATAAAGCTCATTTTTTAGTCCCGATGATTCAGGGTATTATCCAAAGGACAGTGTCCTTGTCATATTGATTAAGAAAGCAGACTTTGCCGTGGAAGAAAGTGTAAGAGCAGTGTGCTTCTTCCTTTCCCCCCTCCCCCCATATTAAATAAATATTGAATGAGAATATTAACTCGTTAACCTTGACAACAATTTGTAATTTTCATAAGGAGGAAAACTCGCATATTCAGCAAATAAATTGCTGCAGGGATTTCAAGGAAACAAATTGGAGAGAATGAAGAATGCTACCATATGAATTCTGTCGTTTTTATGGGCTGCAATGATAAATTTGTTTGGTTATGTCCCTCAATTAAGGCCACAAATACTGTAGAGCGTCAGAAGCAAGTTAACTGGTAGAGCTGGTACAGCGGAGGCTGGGTGACAATCTAAGGTCATTCAGGAAGTTGAGATTTCTTTCTTCTTTTAGACCTAGCTCAGATCTGGAGCAAGCATCTTAACCGAGTTACAGAGTGCATCTTCTGTAGAGCATATTAATCCCCTTAAAGCCTTTGTTAAAAGATAACTCCATTTATTAGGTATTGCATGAGAAAATCTTTGTGTGGAATTAACAGCACCAGTCACAGGTTTTACAGGGTTATCTAATTATTTTGAACTCTGTTAACCAGGAATGCAGGTAAGATAAATAATTCGTGAGCTGTTTACCTCTGCAGTTTTTGAGCACTATTTTTTTAACCCCCCATAAAAGTGTTCTGCTTTAAAACTCAAGCTATGTTCCTGTTCTAATGATTATAGGGAAAATGGACACTCTTTTGCTCTCTTTCATGTATTTCCAGCTGTAAAAACCTTATTTGTTCAGATCATTGACTAAGTCAGCAAGCCAGCAAAACACATTTAAGCACGTGCCTACTTTTAAGCTTGTTTTGCCTCAGCTGACATCAAGCAATATTATGGGTGCTTAAAATTAAGCATGTGCTTAACTGCTTTGTTGGATTACAGCCTAAATTATCTATTAATCCAATTGCATGGTTTCCTCTGATCACTGCCGTCTTGAAATTCTCACTGTACAATAGATTTAATATAAATGCATTATGTTTGTCAGGCATGCCACTAGATTTGCATGCTGCCCTTGTCTGCTTGGGCATATTATCATCCATAGGAGAATATTAAAGATTTAATATGATTTTTAAAAATTTAATTTTAGTGACTTTTGGAAGGGTATGAATGAAATGTATTTTGTTTGGGAAATTTAAAGGGGAAAAAAATGAAATTAAATGAAAGTGTTTAACACTTTAAAGGTCCAGATAGGGAACTCGAGGCAAATGAGAAAATGCCCATGGAAACTAGCAGCCTTGGAACAGAGGCAAGACAACACAGACTGTATTTGGTATGCTGCTGGTTACTTTTGCAGCAACAATAACTGGTGTCTGATTATATTCCGATTTTACTGTACTCATTCTGCAAGGACTCCAGGATAGAGAAATGTTGTCTCCCTATCTTATACGTGGGAAGCTTAGGCATAGAGAGACTGGCTGCCAGGCTATTAAAGGTATGCAACTGAATTCCCATTCATTTCAACACATGAATGCATATGAGGTGCCCAGATATTTCAGTGAAGGGGACCATTGAAATCACAGCACATTTGCTGCTATTTTGCTTTTCCAATCTGTACCTTTTGATGGTTGTTTTTCCTTGGTGTCCTCATACATTTTAATGATACCTAGAGTCATTTTAAGTACACTTCAGAAAAAAAAAAAAAAAAAGCCTCACAAAGGCAGTCTTAAGTAATTTGTCCACGATCTCACAGGACCCTGTTAAGGAACTGGTGTAAGTCCTATGCACGGTGCCATCCTTCTCCTTGCACCTGGCCAGCCTTGATCCTCCCAGGTGAAATCCTGGCCATCTTGCAGCAATGGTGGCAGTTTGACCACTCACAGCAGTTTTCAGTCCTTTTCAGCTACACATGCTGTGCTGCTTTAGCTGAAGTGCAGAACAAAAACTTGCATAACCCTGAGAAGATGTTATGAGTAAGAAGCAACGGGGTACATGCTCAGAGATACGGTTATCCACTCACGATGCATTATAGAGGATAATAGTAATAATGATTTTTGCTAAGCCTTTTTTGTTCTTAAAGTGCTAAAAGCAAAAATAAATAAATAAAAATAAGACAATCCCTGCATTTCTATTACTGGTGGCACTGGAATATAATCAGGCAGTACCTGCAGGATAAATCAAAAGATTAAATTAAGTTGGGATTTGAATCCCCACTAAACAAAGAATCAAACAGAGATTAGGTTTTTCTGGACTCCAGTCTCAGAATAGCTTTCAAGGGCCTCCCTTACAAACATAATATCATTATTTGCTTTGACCACTGATACGTTAAAGAAAATACAGGCGAGGGGGTGGAAGGGGGAATAGTCAGGCAAGCAACAATATGGAGAGCGGTATGGGGCATGCTAATTTTTATTCATTGCCTGGCCTCCTGCCTGCTTCTCCTGAGTCTATTCAAGCCCTAGCCTTGGGTTCTGACTCTTGACCGATATCTGTCAGCATGTTCTGTATCCTGCCTTCTGCTGCTACTTTTGTTCAGCTTGATATTTTACCTTGCTTCTTGCAGGAGACTGATACCTGTCCTTCCACCCATACTCATGAAGCTGTCTCATGAAGCTGTTTATTCCTTCCCCACAAAAGCTCAGTCACCAAAGCCCTCTACCTTTGGGGAGAAGTTGTTCAAATAAGAGCAATTTTAATCTTAAGCACGGAATAACATTATATTCAGAGGCATGAGAATCATTGTCCTAGCTCTGACTCACAGGCTGCACAGTCCTGAATTCCTCTCCTGCCAGCAACCGAAGAAAGGTGAAAGAAACACCGAAGCTTACAAATAATTTATACCTCCCTGCCCACAAGATGTCACCCTGAATTTTAACAAAGGTACATTTACCCTTAAATTTTCCCTCTTACTTCCCATATTCTGTTCATAAGAATCAACTACCTTAACTCTTAAAGATTCTTGATTTACCCACGACCACAAAAATCCTCTTTGAATCCTGCTGCTCCTGACTTCAGTTGCATATTTCCACCATATTCCACCAGCGAGTTCTGGGCTGTATTTCCTCTAATTTTTCATCATGCAGGATAAATATTTTCAATCAGTCTGCACAAACCAACTGAGTGTGACCAAAGGCTGTTTCAGTGATGTTCATCTCAAGTTCAAGAAGAAATATTGAGGGAGTTTCTTTAAGGAGTCTCACAGTGTGTTATCTGATAGCAGAGGCCTCAGATTTCAAGTATTTCACAGCTTTTGGAGAATAAAAAAATCCCAGCAGGAAAAAAAAGAACGAGAAGTCTCTAAGCCTTCTTGAAAGTGGAAGTGACAACAGCCTTACAAGAGTGCATTTGCCAAATCTTTAGCCTTGGAAAGTGACGTATTTGAATTTCTAAGGTTTAGTATGTACTGTTATTTTAAAAACTGATTCAGTTTGTTTAGACCCCAGAGCTGCAACTCCATCTTGAGAATATGCCGATGTGTACACAAAGCTTTGCTGCTCTTTTCATCACGAAAGAAAACTGTTTCTGCCAGATTTTTTTGCACCCATTTTACATATTCCTTCAGCTCTGTCTCTGCACAGAGACCACAGACCCAGTCGTGGGAAGGAAGCGTGTCAATGACCCATTAGAAACCTGACATGACATTTATGTGCACGTTTACCAGGGTTGCTCTCACAAGCACAATAATTACACACACAAATGAGGTTTGAAATTGCCCTTTTATGAAAATTCAACCCTTGATATTTAACTATTTAATAAGAACCTATCTTGCATCTGATTTGCAAATCAAATGTTTGTGTTAAAGGCTGGATTTTTCAAAGGGAGGAGGTCTGACACTGGTATGAATTTTCTGTGTCTGTTTTGTGTGCTCATTTATGGAGCAAGTACAAATGAATTTGGCTTTTTAAAAGAAATGTTTGTTTCATCTCTGTATGCCAGTGTTTGCATGCAACCACCAGATAACTAATAACTGGACACACAAAACAGACACAGAGGCACATGTATTAAGTTGCATCTTAGAACTCCCTAAATACCTTAAAAGCAGATCTCCCAAATTTATCAGTGAGTGATTATAAACACCTTTGCACCAGAGCCCTGCATGGGTCTGTAAGGAGCCTCTGGCCAAGCAGTCCCAGCCTACTGCTACACAAACAGAATAGAATTTTCCAAGCTGTGTGCTATGCTGAACCAATATACCATATGCAGCATTTGAAAGTATACTATTCTATGGTTAAATCAAAACATTGGGGCCACTTGCAAGGGACGTTTCTTCCTGATTTTATGTGAGGAGAGTTAAACACTGACTACCTTGGAAGTCTTATCTATAGATTATCTTCCTACTTGCTGCTCTTTCTCTAATTCGAGACAGCTACAACTTTGGAGATTCTGATACAAGTGTCAGGTGTGAGAAAAGAATACAACCAAATTTCTCCTCTTAATCTTTATACTACACCAGCAGTTCTCCATCAGTTTGCAACTGAAGATCTCCAAATACTTCATAAGGCAACAAGAAGCAAGATGTTGTGTATCAGGCAGTTAATCACTGTACCTGCTGCACCAGTGGGAAAACAGAAGCACAGAGTGTTCAACTGATTTGCCCAGAGCCACATGTCAAGTTTGTGGCAGAGCTTGGAAGTAGTACTGAGATCACCTGGCTCTCAGTCTTGAGCTTTAATAGCAAGACCATCTGTGCTCCTAGACACTATGACAATACAAATATTTAATTCTGCTGACGAGCTTTAATGAGTTGTATGTGCATACAAATCTATGTCCAGACCAACAGGGTATGTTGTCCCTGTCGCATCCTCATGCCCTGGGAGGGGATGCAAGAGCAGTAGACAACCTGATGAAAGAAGCCAGCACTCTGGTTCTGAGAACTAGGAGTTTTAGGAAAAAGAAGTCCCCTCTCCCACTCCCAACATGCTTATCCTTCTTTAGTTTTCTCCAGCATCAGAAGAGGGAAGCAGGATGCTTAGACAAATTTCCCAGAAAGAGTATTTGTGGAGCAGCTGTACTGGGCTATTCCTACAGAAGACTAAACTGTTGAAGCACAAATATTTTTGTTTTAACATTTGCTACAGACATCATTGAAATTTCTGCCCTTTCTACTAAGCATTCTAATCTGATATGCAGTAGCAGATGTGTTCATGCCAAGTACACTGTTGCTATGAAAACTTACCAGTTATCTATCTTAACATTACTTCAGACTCCAAGTAAAAACTAAAGACTGAGATACACTGTAAAGATAACATCATCAATTAAAGAAAAAATAGCTGATAGGAAAATAACGTTTATTGTTGTTACATTTTCACCTATTTGCACCTATCACACAAGAATGTATGAGAAATACTAAGAGATTAACTAAGTTTGCTCATAGGAAAGCATATTTTTTCTTTTTTTTTCCCCCAGTAAATTTCCTTGGCTAGCTTTTACTCCATTAGTACATCACCAAACCCTATGAATAGTTTGATCAGCTCTATGAGGCAATATACCATGAAGGCACATGCTTAAAATGATCATTTTAATACTTAGAATAATTATTTTAATGGATAAACTAGAGCATCTTTAATGGTAGGATCCCTAAGGTCCATTCAGCACAAATTTCAGAGGCAGAAGCTAAATTGTTTCAGACACCACCCATCTTTTCTGATAATTACATTTTTTTTAAGAAAAAGAAAACCTTGTACCAAAGCAGAAATTGGTCAAGACCAGTTCAGAAGGTCTGAAACAAACAAAAAATAATTTCAAACTGTGAAGCAGTGAGAATTTAGAGTCATGCTCACTATGCCTTTCTCCAACAATTCAAATCAGGCCCAGGTTCATGGGAAGTTATTTAAAAGGGCAGGTGAATTTATCCTGATTTCATCACCAGTACTGATTTTAGTAAATGCCATTTATCTTAAGAGAAAGTTTGTATGCTCAGATCCATTCTCATCCCACATTTTTTCTCTGGGCTGCCATTATATTTAGTTCTTCTGTGAATTCTGTTACTAGTTTATAAACAGTGACTACACATAGTCACTCAATAACCACAAATTGACCAACCTGAGTGTGGTGGTAAGGGGTTTTATGAATCTGGGTTATAAGTAAATTATAATGAGGCCGATATAAAATATTAAATATTTTATTAACAAAAAAAATTTCCCCAAACGTATTTACAATATAACCCACACTGATTCTACTATGCGGTTGGTAAAACTATTATTGCAGAATGTATATACATCCAATGAAATTAATTTAAATGAATTTTATAAACAATTTTAGAGATTAATGCAATTCGAGAGTCCTGCGACACAAACTGTCGCTTAAAAGTCAAACACAAACTATTAACGAACTTTAGGAAAGAGAATTAATTACTCACTCGTCAGGAATCCCGATATTAACAGTTCANGTCCCCGCTTCTACCTGGGAAGAAGGGGGGAAAAGGGGAGTGGGGGGGGGGGGAGGCAAGATGGGTGCCCAGGCGGATATCCAGGATGTGTGTCCCAAATAGAATTTGGGCCCTTCACCACACTGAGTTGATACATTTTCTCTGCAGAGGCTTCCTGGACTGCACAGTTTAGGGAAATGCATAGGTCAGTTTTAGAACTAGAGAATTAGTTTAATGTTTAATGTCAGTAGCCAGCTTCAGGCTTTTATAGCCTGCCTATAATCACAAACAGTGATTTTCTGAAGATTTACAAGCTTTTGGTGGAAAGAAATGCAAAAGTGAACTTAAAGGCTGCAATTAGTTATTATTATTAGTATGTTACCATGTTTTTCAATTGGTCAAGTGTATTAGAGGAAAGTCTCCTTCCTGAAGCCAGTCTTGACCGGCTGCCTTATCCTACAGGCAAGAACAGAAATTCAGAAGGGTGAAGTGAACCCCCTCTAACACCACTGGTGAGCATGTGGAAGGTGGAATTTGCCTTCACAGCAGAATCCTGTGACTTCAGTAGAGCCCTCCTCAGAGCTATAGCCCCTAGAGCAGATCTCCTAGGGAAGCAGTTATAAACAGAGGTAGCAGCCACACCAGCAATGCTAATGCAGGCTGTTCTCAGCATGGATTAGCGCTGCCATGGAAGGGACAGGAGGGTGGCTACCATCTTTAGATTGCTTGTTTCCAGGGGTTGGGCACATGGTATCTTACCTTTCACTCAGAGTAAACTGCTCCTTTTGCAAATTGCAGTGAGCTGATCTGCACTCTTATCTGAAAGAGGTGCTCACCACTCACAAGGCATAACTGAGGGCACATTTTTCTTGTGCCCATCTTTTGTTTTCATCAGAGGAAAATGACTGCATTTGCACTAGCAAACTGCTTCATCTCAGCTGACTACTGCACATCAAGCACCATTCAATACTAGTAAGGAAAATTAAACTGCTGGATGTAGCTGAACTCAACCATTTCCGAGTCAACCAATCTGTTCTAAAGCTCCCTCTTGAGCTGGACTGAGCTCCTCCAGTGCTGCTGCAGAGCCCTGCTCACATCCACCCACAGGAGCACCCAAAGCACAGAACAGCCAGTGGTCAAAGAGAGTTCAAGGTTGATACATCAACTGTTTACCACAATTTAAGTGGGGGGAAAGGCCACTACAGGTGGCCCTGCTCTCTAATCTAAAGCAAAGTCTAAAGTATGAGCATGAATCCCATCTGGTTTTGTACAGAAGAAAATGTTTCTGTCAGTCAGTCCTTTCTTATTGACCATTTCTCCAAACAAAACCAGAGAACTCTCAGCAATGAGTATTTGAGACAACTGCATTATCCAGCTGGCCTACCTTCCACAGGAGTTAAGGAAATGAACCACAATATTTTCTAAAGGGGCAGAATTTGTTTTTAAAAGGCACCTGTATCACAAACCCAGAATTTGGAGAAAAGGGAAGGTGAAGCATCAATCCATAAGCAGTCCCTCACTGAGAGGGAAAGTGTCTTTGATGCTGTATTTCCATAGATATGAGCTAAAATACAATATGCATAAAGCAAGCTTTTTAGCTTGCACAAATATCCACCTTTGACTGTCATGCCTACAGCAGAGCGCCAAATCTTGGACAGTAGTGAGCCTTCCTAAGAAGTGCTGAGTGCCCTCACAGACAGCAGCTCAAGCCCTTACAGCAGACTGTAAACCACTGTTTCTTCTCACAAATGAAAGAGGGAAGAATATTTTGGAAATTAGCAAGCTCACATCCCCTGCAGCCATAAACATTTTCTACAGTACAATAAAGAGGTATCAGGATTAAACTCCATGATTCAGCCACTGATAAACTGGCATCCTTGCAACAAGCCAGTGTGCTGGTTTGAGGCTAATTGGAACATTTTAATGGAGAAAGTTGTATTATAGGCTGTGAAAAGGAAACAATGGTGATGTCTACTTCACTCATAGGCTTGTTGAGATGTATAAGAACACAAAACATAGATAAGACACTTGGGCTTGGAGAGTCATGGTCTCTCTAGCTTCTTGCCTTCTCCTCTCTGCTGAATAACCTAACTAACCACTCTACTTCTAACCCCCTGGCTGATCCTCCAAACTCACCTTGCACGTAAGGCAAACACTGGGGTAAGGTAGAGGGGTGGAGAGGGGGTGGAAGGGTGGTTGGAAGCCCCTCCTGGGGACTCTGATTTCTGGGAGGGGTATTGTGTTTCTATATTACCTTTAACTTGTATATTTCTGTAAATATTCCTGCATATTGTGTATATATCTGCTAGTATATTGTGCTAAGCTGTAAAAAGAGCTTCAGTCCTTAACTTCCAGCCAGCTGAGTCTAGTCTGGGTGATTTTACAAAGTGGGGGGGGGCAGGGAGCTTCCAAACCATCACAGCCAGGATCTGTTAGTAAATTTGCCCTACAAAGTTCCCCTACCTAAAGTTGCACCAGCTCAGCAATTTCTTCAAATGATTTGATAAAAATGTTTTCAGCGTTGTCACGCATACAGGTACACATAGCAATAATTACCATAATATTATAAAACACAAAGGAAGAAAAGTGCAGTAATTTGCACTGATTATTAAGCAAAAAATAGGCAACTTTAATAATTAATTTTTGAAATCACTGAAAGGAGAAAATAGCATACCTTCCGTGTGCAGACACTGAAATTAGATTAGCTTGACAAGCCCATTTCCAAAGGAACAGGAATTCTTTAGTGCATTTATTTAATAGACCTTGAACATGTTATAAAGCAACTCTTTATTACAGCATCCTAAAAATGTGAGAAAAAGGATTTTAAATCCCACACCTTGCTTCTGCTTTTTGATTAATACAAAACATTGAAAGAATCCTAATAATGACGGCTTGCTATTCAAAGCACCCTCTAACAAGATCAAGAAGGATACTGTAAATTGGGCTAACTAATGGTCCTGTGTGTCAAGCACGATTTGGGGGGGGG
>WBNM01010839.1:190525-249248 GCA_013399055.1 Ramphastos sulfuratus | reverse complement strand
GGGGGGGGGGTGTGAGGGGAAAAGAAAGGCCAAAAAAAAAAAGGGGAGGAAGAGAAAAAAAATGGTTTCCCTACACGTATATACACACACCCCTTGTAGCATCAAATCTTTTGCCATCATGCAGTTGCGCTGATCATCTCAGGAAACCTTCTGCACTCATCACACCTCTCTCAGGATCAGAGGATCCAGAAGCAGCTGTACACCCAAATCCGTTAGCTAGCTGGTCAAAAATATTCACGTGCACCCACTTTCATGTGTGCAGAAATCTCAGATGAGAGACTGATCCCAAATGCATTGACAGCAGTGGACCTTCTCTTTCAGAATCTGCCTGGCCATGGTCAAGAATCCACTTGTCTGTGCAAGCACTGGCTTGTATCAAAGCACAGTTACATCTCTTCCCAAGGATTCTTTGAAGACTTGAAGCTTTTCAAGTGGCAGAGTAATCTACATTTGCTGTGTAAAGTTTCACTGTCATATTCTTAAAGGTCATGCTCCTCTTTCATCTCACTCATAAGCATACTTCCAGTAAGACAGCAAAACAGGTAAACAAGGAAGAAGTCTTGTAACGTGCTATTAGATCATTCCTCTCAAAGCTCACATATTAAGGACCCTATCATTCACTGAGAACTTGCAGAAGGGATGACTTTGGCCAGCCACACTGAAGTAGCTTTAGTCACTAAGCTTCACTGAATATACCAGATAAATATACAATTCAAAACACAAACATGTTGAAGGCTGTTGTGTTTTAAAATGTCATTCAGGAAAAAAACCAACAACATATGAGTAGGGTTGATAAACCAGTTCTGTACTCAACCAAATGAGTTCCATGGAGCACTAATGACTACAGAAAGTAATTGTTATGCATGAGTCTGAGCATCTGTGCCCCTGAGGTTCTAGGTGTATCAGTGCAAGCCTGACAATCATTTCTCTAAGTATAATTATTACATAGTCCTTCTAAACAGATTCTAAAGCAATCCATTGTCTTTCCTATTTAAAGATTTCCACATCCACAGGCAGAAGATGACACAGATAAAATTATCAGTAAGAGTCACTTTGGAACTGCACCTGCTTTGATTGCATCTTGTCTAAAAGTGAACTCCCTTCCCCCAGTCACTGCACTGCCTGCATCAGTGTCAGATTTCTAAAATGATATTGTTTGATGAGGAGTAACCAAGAACATTTACATTACTTTATGCCACCGTTTCTGTTGTCGAGCCAGTGACCCCTGCTATGACAAATATGTATAATACTCCCACATTGACACATTGTACCTTTTTTCTACCAGTCTTCTCCTTCATAAATGCACCTGACTTAAGAGTTTCCAAGATCTACATCCTTTCCCAATAAGTCCTGTTCTCACTAGATTTTCCAAGACTGGGACTCTTTTCCTTTCCTTAAATCCCTAGAACATGCTGTTTTGACCAGGGATAAAAGCCTTTAGCCTATCTAAAGCTGCTTGCATGTGCAGCAGTACACAAGGGCACATTATAAAAACAGCACTGCAGTACCATACAGGAGTACCTGGACCCAACTTCTATAGATCAGCTTTGTTCCATCAGCTTTATTTGCCTTTTAATATTAGTGTTTTAATAACAACTATCTGCTTTCCAGAGACTCCTTTTCCCCAGGAAACTATATATGTCTATATAAATAATTTTATAGCATTTACTGTAGACATTGGCAGTTTTGTTGAAGGAAAGGATGTAACAGAATAGCTAAAACATAGAATGAAATCAGTTGTACTCCTACAGATGGACTTGGAGAGAAGGGAACTGAAACAAGAAAAACTGAGAAGTGATCTTGAAGTGAACTGAGAAGAGCTGCCTGGGTTACAGACAAGGATTTTGCCAGCAGGGATAGAAATTATAAATAAAACTTTGGGGATTGTTTTTAAGAAAAGAAGGAAAAGTATTTAAATTTGGCTAATGATGCAGAAGAAGCTGCAGAGGCTGTAAGAGTAGAACCAAAAGGGACTTCTTTTTTTCTTTTCCTTCCTCTTTTCATTAGGCTGACTTTTTTTCAGTCTGAGCAAATATTGTGTTATATATCTCTGTCTCATTGTGTTCTGTCACCTGAGTAACACCTCTTTTACGGCTGCCAAAATGGCTACTCCAATGCTAGGTCAGACCAATTATTTCTTAAATGGTTTGTATTCACCTGCACTTCAAATGTGTGGCTTTGAGAAACAAAATAACAGCACCTCATTCTCAGTCTGCTCCAAAGATCCATTATGCTAGCAGCACATCAGTCTGCTCAATTAAAGAGCCAACGACTACAAAGCAACTGTATATCATTTGTATTACCTTTCTAGAGCAGACACTTTATTCACAAATATCTGACTCCAAGAGGTCCTTTTCTGCTTAGCTATGTGCTTTATCCTAGCTTGCATTTATGTTTTTTAAAAAATAAATAAATCAGCAATGTGCTTTAAGTAAAGATTTCTGTGTCCTGTGTACAGCTATAGTCATTTCTTTTCTGCAAGAGCATTTTGCCATTCTTTGCTGCTTACTTCAAACTGATTTGTTAGAGGCTTTCCAAGTCCCAGACAGTTTGAAGGCTTACTTTCAAAATATTAGAGATCCAACATTTAAAGCAATATACAGTTTTGCCAGTAATCTTAATGCTCAGTTTTGAACTGTGTACACATTAAATAATTCAAATGAGCTTGTTATACTTTCTTAAGCTAACTATGTTCACTTTGTGTCAAGCACTATCCCAGGGTTCAAGAAGGTAGACAGCACTTCTCAATAGTGCACTACTCACTCCTCTAAGAGAAGACAGTTCCATGCCAGTCCTGGCTATATTGAGGATCCACCAATCCATCTTTCAACAATGTCTTCTCCTCTCACTGTGTCTCCACATCTACTGTAGTTGCTTGAAACTGTCAGGTAAATTTCTCTCATCTCATCTAGTGCTGGTATTCATATATCTCAATAGAATAGCAGCTCTTCAACACCTAAAGGTTGCAGAAAAGAGAGACCCAAGCTCTTTGCTGAGGTTCACACTATGAGAATAAGAAATAGATTGAAACAGAGGGTTTCTGTATGGATACAGAAAATGGGAGGATACAGAAAATGGGAGGATACAGGGGTGAGGATAATTAAGCACTGAAGCAGGCTGTCCAGGGAGGTCACAGCATCTCCCCCATCCCTAGAGGTTTGTAAGATGCAGCTGAAAAAATCCCTGAGCACCCTGGTCTGAACTCAGTCCTTCCCCCTGCTTTGAGTGGGAGGTTGAATGCAACACCTCCCAAGGTCCCCTCCAACCTGAGTGATTCTGTGATAAGAAGCAATCATGAAATCAACCCAACCATTCCAGCATCATAGGTCTTTTGCACAGAAGCTTATTATGACTGCCAGAAAACTTCAGGCAGCTCCTTGCTGAGCTAATTTAAAATAACAAGGCAGAGCTCTGAAATATGAGGTCTGATTCTCCACTCCTGCACACTTCCATAGTAACTTGCTTGCATGACAACTTTGTATAAAATGCTACAAGAACAGAATTCTTTACTTACTTGTCTTAGTAGCAGAGCCACACATCCATTTGCTATTCAGAGGGCCAAACAGCTCTGTTACTCATTTGCCTCCTTTGCACAGCCACGCAAGCTACAGACCTCTACGAAAGGGCAGGATCCAATCTATGGATGACACAGGAGAGTAAAAAAACTTCAGCTCTGCAAAAGTGTTGACACAGGTGTTCCAAACCCTCTAGGACAGCCCAGGTTGACTTCTTTTCAAGATCTCATGAGGAGGTAAGCTCATAAGAAAGTGTAAATTCTGCCTAGTGCAAAGAAAAATTACTTTGAATTAACTGGATAGATGTTATGAATAATCCACATTAAATTCTTAATTTTGGGTTACGATAGAAGACTTAATAGTGGTCAGATACCCACTGCTTATGCAATTAATTCTTAGCAAAGAAAATGAATGTGAGATATAAAATATTTTAGAAATAATCTTTTCTTACAAAAACAATGGAAATTTGAAGACGGATTAAGATTTAGTGTCACAACAGATTATAGTGTGAACAGAGTATGTCCTTACAGAAATCTATTTAACTAGTGATATCCTAAAGGGAACAAACTATAGGGCTTTTTGACAAGAAAAATGTGAATTTGTTCTTTGTGTTTACTAGAGCTCACAACTGGCAGGAAATGAGGCATGAAATGTATTGTCAAACATACAGTGTTCAAATATAATGCATTACTTCAAGCTGAGCATTGCTTTTAGGGATCCTAGCTCTCAGACCCCCAGAAATAGGTAGGTTTTTTATGGCTCAACACCCCAGTAACTATACACATACACAGATATTCCTACAAAAATGCTTCAGTTTGGGTTTTTGAATACATCTGGCTCTATGAAAAATGTACTTCCATTTGTTGTCTTTTCCTAAGACAAATAATTAAAAAACAGTAGAAAAGACTACCACAAAATGTGGTGTAAGGGGCATTAAGTGTAACAAGAGCCATGAAGCATGTATGTCTTCCATAGCTCATGGTTTGTGCAGACTTCTGACCCACTTACACTGAAATCCAAACAAGCAGAAAGGTGACTCGCTGCTGGTTTTGAGGCAGCCCTGAGCCCTGTGCTCCTCTGCTGCCAGATCAGTACTGAGAGGAAGAGTTAGGACAGAGGGACTCCCACCAGCCAGCTCACAGAAAATTTCAGCTCAAAGTTACTCTTAAGTGGTAATGAAAGTATATATCTTAGAGAAAGATAATTGAATCGTAACTCAAGACCTACAGACTCTTGAAGAGAAGCAAGAATATCAACCTCCTGTAAAGTATCTTTCCAAGATATTGTTTCCCTACTGCGGCCAGAGATGTCAGTACCAAAAAAATCCACCAAAATCTAATTCTCTTATATTAAGGCCATTAAGTAGCAGAGAAAACATAACAAATCTACTGGTTTGTGTCATCTGTAACCCAACCTGACTAATACTTCAAGACTACCTGAGCAATCACTTACTTGCTTACGATGACATAAGCTCCCAGGTAGAATGAGTTTTATACTTTACAGCCAAAACTGAGTATGTAAAAAAAGATTACATAGGTCACCCCTTTCCAAACAATAGATAATGCAGTTAATTAACTAGGCTGTTATCAAACCCTCTCTTTTAAAGCAACTGATTTATTTAACATTTGCCACCAGAAAAATGCAATGAAATTAAAAAACAAGAAAAGAACCAAGACTATTTCAATATAAAATACCTTTTAGCTTTGATCATAGGAGAAATCAACTGCATGGCAATGATTCCATTAGAGATACAAGTGGTTGCTGGTGTCTTGCTGGAGAAGAGTGGGAATATATGGAATAAAGTAACATTTTGCCAAGCTGTTTGGAAGGGAGATTTGTTTTCTTTACATTTTTTCTTCTTACGACAGTCAGCTGCTCATAACATATAGGAGGTGGTAGGAAGGGGCTTAATTCTTGTTCTTTTAAGTTTTACAGGGGAATAGACTAAAATATGTAACACTGACTTTTCAGTACTGGGAAGGTAAGTAAGGCTAACTATGGTTAAGACATTTATTACTGCTTAGTCCTTAATGGCAGGGAAACTGCTTTGCTTCGGCTGTACAGCCACTAGAACTGGCAGAATTATGGCAGGGATGGATATGGCCCATTTTCTTTAAGTCAGTGTCATTCATTTCTACCAAAAGGAGGCAAGAGAAATTAATGCTTCACTCTCATCCTTCATACTTTGATTCTTTAAGTTATTGAACACTTTCTATTCCTGTATGATTGAAAATGAAGTGATAGAGACAGGCACTTATCAGAAGCAAATCCCAGAACAGACCAGGGAACATATTCTCAGCTCAGTGCTAGATGATTTCACTGAAATTAGCAGCAGCCTTTTCCTATCAAAGATCAAAGCATTTCTATACAGTGTGACAGTTGGAGCTGAATGAGAGACTAGCTGCAGAAGCACAGGCTGCTGCTCCTGGGTACCCGGGACAAGGTCAGTGTGGGGATCTTAACCACTGCAGCTGGTGGGGCTGCATTTGGGCATCCTAGAAACCTGCACTGAGATCCTGGACTGCAGCATTATTACCCTTATGTGACATCTATGTATAATATCACTGTGAATCACTGAGGTTTAGAGATCTAGTGGTTTGAAATTGTATCAGTAAGATTAGGATCTAGGATTGAATATGGGCTTCAGAGAGTATTTTCTACACTGGAAAGCCATGAGAGAAGAGACTTAATTTAAATCTTGCTCTTGTGCTGTGTAAGGTAATTGTTTGGTTTGGTTACTTACTTATTTTTGGGGAGGGGTGATGTTTGGTTGGGTTTTTTGTTGTTACTGTTATTGTTTTGGGGTTTTTTTTTCCCACTTTCCTTCAAAAAACTCCACGCTTTCAAGGATTTTCCTTGTGTTCTTGTTCTTAAACCTACAGAGGGGCAACTAAAAATCAAGCTCATCATACGTGTTGTAATTCATCTATTAGGTAAATAAATTAATGGGAAGCCAATCTATACATAAAGCAGTATATTTAGCAGGGCAATGCCTTTCAGACATCTAACCTTTTAACCACATGTACAATGAGTGCTTTTGACAGTTTTATTAGTTGGATAGTTGTCCATTTATGAGTCCCATCACATTAAGAATGGGGTTTCTGTATTTCTGCCAATGTGCTAGAAGCAGAAACGTGTCTCTTGTGTTTTCTTTTCTTAGGAAAAAAAAACCAAAAAAGAGGTTAAAAAAGACAGGTTCAAACAGTTACCAGCCATCTTGGCAAACATGCTACTATTGTTTATAAATCCATGAAGTTATTGTTTCGAGATGGTTTCTGTTCCCTCTTTATAACAGACAAGCAACTTCCAATGCATCAAGAAAACCTAATAAAATATAAATACAAACCATTTGCCTGTTTTTCCCTTTTTTACTTTGAGCACGGACTACAGCAACAAAGCAATAGCAAAATAAGACTGCAAAACATAACTAAAACACTCAAGATTTTAACGTACAACCCAGCCAGAAATGCTTTGTGTTTATTAAGTTTTAATTTATAAGAGCCTGAATCCCCTTATCTATCTCAAGAAAAGCAGTCTACAGGACTTGTTGGCTAAGGCCCCAGTTCAGAAAAGTACAAACATATGCACAGCTGTAGGCAATGTCATTGTGCCAGCTTTAACCTATGTATCTCGAAGTAATCTTCTCTTCGAGCAAAAGTCAGGAGGAAAACTGGCCTCAGGTGTTCCTTTGCAACCAAAATGGGCTTGCATGACCCAGAGACAGAAGAGTATTTCCCTGCCAGTGACCATCCATTCAGAATTTCTTGTCACTCATCTACTAATACTTCAACTTAAGGACTCATAGATTGAACTAAGCCTGGAGGAGTATCAGAGTGGTGCTGTCCAGAGAAAAAACACCACAGAGTTTCACAAAAAAACTGAGTGCCAGACACATGAATATTTCAAGTTCACCTAAATTTGAATTAGAAAACAAGCTAGGTGACCTCATGCACCAGAAATTTCAGAAAAAGCAGTTATAGTTCTCATTTAAGTGTTTTGTTACACCAAATGGTATCTAATATTTTCCCCCACACAGATTTATATAAGTAATACTCGAAGAAAGTTGTCCTTACAAGATAGTGATTCCCTGATTCAATGCAATGAATCTTTGGCTGATCTGTCCCTTGCCTACAATACCTTTGTGCAAGGAAACGAAAAGAAGGAAGTTTAGGCTATCATTAAATATGAACACAGGTTCAAGAGCTGTTCCTGAGCCTTCTCTCCTTGATGACAATTGAAGTGAACTCAGTTTTAGTGTTATTGTTCTTGTGCCAACACTGTGGGTTTTGTCTGCTTGTTTTTTTTTTTTTGTTTTTTTTTTTTTTAGCTTCTGCACTTCCCTTATGCTAGCTGCCTGTTCCAAGTAAGCAGTCAAATGCCCTCTCAACCTTGGTTTTACAAAGTTCTGATACAAGAGAATATTTCCTCAACCATCCTTGTATCCGGCCTGCTCTTCACATCTTGATATCTGATTTCATTTTTAGCAACAGTGCTAACAAGTATTCTAGGATGTCTCAGGAGAAACTTTTAGTGGATAGTCCCCTGGTCCACCTTTGTTGAACTCAACTGCATTTTTATCAATTTTAGATTTAGCTCTGTCTTTACTCATGCATTCTAAGGCCTCACATGCTATCGAGGTCAGCCTGCCAGGCAGATGGAGCCTGGAACGGTTTTTCCCCTTTTGTGGAGAGGGGGCTATGTTAGCTAGTCTCTACACATAGCCTGGCAGCCCCAACATTATTAGATAAAAATCCTTGCTGCCAGACTTCTGCAGTTCCCTGCATTGGTTATTTCAGCCCTCTCAGATGAGGATTCCCAATTTCTCCTGCCTTGAACATACCAAGCCCTCCAAGATTTGTTTTCACCTTGGGTATAGCAATTTCAGGTTCCTGACACCTGCTCCACTTATCCATGCTGTCTTAGGTCCCACCAACCTTTTTCAAAAATAGAGGCACAATCATTTAATTTTGGTGCCCCAGTTAGATTATCTTTAATTTGGCAGGAAATATTTTTCAGTCCTTATACTTAGAAACAGTATTGAACAAAACATCTTACACTGCTTAACACAGAATTCCTTGAACATGAGGATTTCCCCCTCAAAAAAATACCAGCCAGTTCTTTTGTTATCTCCTAACATCATTTGACAACAGACTAGGGCCAAATTATGGCAATATACCACTGGCACTGGACATATGCTTTGAAGTGAGGACTAGGGTTGGACATCACTCCTACTACTCATGTTCAAATTAGAAAAGGATTAAATCCACCTCCCTTTTCAGTCTGCTTATGTTATTTCATCTGGCAAAGCCCATATAGAAATTAATAATAGCTTTCACATCCACAAATAAAAGTATGCTACTTAAGATTTTTGGCAGTGAACTGGCATTTTGTCATTTAATCATTTCACATCATTACACTGCAATATGCAATGTAATGATATGACACTCCTAAATGACAGACACTGGGTACCTCCTATACTGGGAGAAATAATGTAGTAGGAAAGAAATTATACACGTAAGGTTGCCACAGTTTCACTCCCACAAATTGGGACTAAAGTACAGAATGGTTGCAAGGAGAGCCTCACCTACAGATGACCAAACTAATCTTTAAGCAAACGCTGTCTTCAGACTCAGAAATATCAACCTTAGAGCTTGGACCTGATAAGAGTCAAATATCCTAAAGCTGTGCCAAAGTGCTCCATACTTGAGGTGCAAAGGGAGATAATATCCAGCACTTCCCAGGGTCTGACCGTAGACAAAGGAAAGCCAAAACATCCTTATCTCTCTGGCCCACTTGATTTTGAGGATATATTAACCTTTAAGCATTTTGGAGAAATGCCTCCAGACATCACCTGCCAAAGCCTGATTTGATTGTCTGGTGTGATGGCAAATAGGGGGGAAAGAGGTAAAAGTCCAACAAAGCCAAAAGACAACGCCTGCTTGCAAGTATTAGAACATTTTGAAGGCAAAATCTAAATGTCTTGAACCCTCAAAGACCTCTAAGATCCTCAGAATTATTTTTTTCCACCATTTCTTCCTACTATCAATTTGACTCACATAAGAGGCCAGTAAGGAAGTTCGTAAATAATAGCCCGAAATAAAATGTCACTAACATGCTGATAAGCCCTCTCCTGATGCACATCTACATAACATCAAAGCGCCAATGCTCCTCTCTTTCTTGAGCCTGTCAGAAATCTGCAACTAGATTAAGGTTCTACCATGATACACACTAAAGAAAAGCCCCAAACCACAGGAATGAGTGACACACTGGGGAAAACCACAGATACCAGTGTAACTTCAGAGGGCTATCTGTGCAAGAGAGATCTCTCCATCTGAACCAGACACTGCAAACTCCAGCGTGTGGTTGTGACCATTGGTGCCCGAGCACAGCATCCAGATCTCCAGAGGCTCAATCAGATTCCTATAGATGCCAGAGAATTCTACAGAGGTGGAGAGCTGGCAGAGAAAGCCAAAGGACACTGCACTCTGCTTGAGAATTGGCTACTAATTCACTAAGACTACTGCAATAAATTTATCTCCAAGAACTTCTGAAGGGGCTGTTTCAGGCACAGTTGATCCCAGTTCAGTTGCAATAGTCTTTTTTGCCTCCCTTTTCAGTCCCCTGAGCCATTCAACAGCCTCACCATGCCTGTCAGAAGACTTTAGAAGAACTGAGAAAGAGACAATAAAATTCTGAAGTGAAGAGCTCTTTAAATATTAGCTCAGCTGGTATTATCATACATTTTTCCAAGTTCAAACATGATAAAGTGATTTGAGAGTTTGCCAACTCCATATTCAGGGGAAACATGCAGAGAGAGTAGAAATGCTGATATCTTTGATGTAAGTTCTTTTTCTTTTCTTTCTTATTGTTTACTTTAAACAACAATCTTCTTAAAACTCATTTCAGAAGTCATCAGAAAATACTGGAAATTACACAACAGCTTTAGGAGCACAGAGTTGCAGGTGGTGAGATATTTATTTACCAAAAGAATCTATCCATGAATGGATGAGTTATCCCAAAGAAATGGTTATTTTCTTTGCCATTTTATTCACAGAAAAAGCCCCATTGAATTTCTGCTATTCAATCATTTATTATTCAGTGGCTGAGAAAGCTGGCTTTTACATTCTTCCCCACATCAGTAAGAAGAAACAATCCTTAAAAACAAATTCCTAAAGTGACAATGAACTTCTGGTTCCCACTATTTAATAAGCAGCCCTAAACATTTCTCTCTCCAGGACACGCTGTCACAGCAACACACAGCAAAAGCACTTTAAAAACAGAGATCTGGCAAGTAGGGCACTTCTGAGGTGGCTTGGCTTTGATGTGCACTTCCCCAACTCAGGTTGAGGTTTAGGGGGTCTAAGACAGTCTAGTTTTGCCAGAATTGAAATCAGCACTTGTGGAGGGACCATGATAAAAGCATGCCACAACCCACAGTCAGCCCTTCCCACATCACGCTGCAGTCCCTGCTTATTTCTCATCGTATTTTTTGTACAGCTCATTCTAGCATATGTTGCAAGGTTGAATAATAGATTTAAAGACAAAGTGTTTCAGGGAGAGCTCGGATCATTTGAATTTCACCACCTTTGTAAGCATCCAGTAAAGTAAAAAAAAAAAAAAAAAGGCCAAGTACACAAATAGTTATTAAAATGTAATAATATAGACATAAGTTTACTTAATCCTGCTTTAGAGTGCCATAGAGAAAAAACAATATTCATTACACTTGGCAAGAGCAAGAACAGTGAGTGGGAGCCAAAGCAGTCCTGGATGCTTGCTTGTTTCCTCATCTCTTTTTAAAGCCTTTTTAATTTTCTTAAATCTTTCTGCACTGGCATATTCACTAAATGCAGAAAAGACAGAAGGTAATTACATATCATGACTCATTAGCAGAAATAAGGAAAAGTGGGAGCAAAAGCAATAGGTGGGTGGGGGTAAATTTACCACATAATGATTTAAAAGTTTTGGATTCCTGCACACAGGGAGGGGAAAAAGGAAGAAATTTAGTCATTCAGACTGAAATTCTAGGAGAGTAAGTGTCTACTTAAATTATTTCATCACATATTCATTAGACCATCCCAGGGAAGCTAGTTATATTATTTGATGGGGTTTTAGTTCTTTTCTGGCACCCTGGAGAAGACAAAGAAGAATGGGCAAACTGAAAAGATGAACAAAGGAAGTGGCAGGGAAAGGAAGGCCAAGAAGCATTAGAGAAAACAAAATCCCATAGACCTCCTGAGCTATGACATGAAAATCCCAGGTTTCATTTCAGTCTCTGACACTGCCACCTACTTCAATCCCAGGCTTGTTGCTTATTGCCACCAGTCCTCATTTAGCCATCTGTAATGCCAGCACTGCCATTTTCTGCTTGTTTGTCTTCACTAGACTCCAAATAAATCAGGAGTTATGTTTCAATGCATTTCTTCTATAGCACTGAGCACGTAAAGAAATTTATCCTCTGAGTCCACTAGACTGTAAAACAAATAAATATAAATAATGATAAAAGAAAAGGAGAAGGAAAGTGAAACACTTATGTGGAAAGTCAGAAAATCTGTTTCATCCATGGTTATCATCCACAAACTTTCTCCTTTAATGACTACTAGGATGCTTTTCTTCTATGATGATTCAAATTGTTAAGCCATCTCCTTTTAGAAAATATAATATATCCCTCTTTTTGGCTGTATCACAGTAGAGGATACCCTGCTTACTCCCTTCGAATTTTAAAATGTGGACTTAAAGACCCAGGAGAACAGAATAAATTTTCTGCTATTTTAAAGAATTAGAATGTGTTGGGGAAAGACTGTACTTGGCTGGGAGCTGGTTTATTAAAAGGATGTTGCAGCTAGAGAGTGGAAAAAATAGGACAAAGCATCCAGTGGGAGCCATTGTTCTCCTTAGGGCAGGCAGCAGAACTGCACATTCAGTTTGAGAGGGAATGGTACATTCAGACTAGTTCCAGCCAAGTGCAGGAGATAAAAACTAATCTATCCATCAAGTAGCCAAATCTACCCTGTACAGCTGCATCTTCTTATTCAGCTGGTAGAACTGACAAATCCAGCACAGCTCAGCAGCAAATTTGCCATCAATAGAAAAGAATGAGTGCTAACATCTGGGTGAAAGAATGTGATGGATGCTGGTTTGTTCAGCTCACCAGCTTCGTACCCAAGGGGCTTCTAAAGACAAAAAAACAGAGGTGTTTCACATAAAAAGACTAAATCTCTACAGTGGGGCCTGAGAAGGAAAAGCTCCATAGACTGGCTTGAGAGGAACCTCAAACATGGTTAGTAATAGCAGACTTGTAGACATTGCTTAGGTGAAAGATTTTTTAAAGGTTCAGCCACAATGTCTGCGCTCCTCTGCTGACTTGCACCTACATAACTTCACTGTTCTGTTGAGACAGAAATACCCTTTGGAAGACTCCTTTCTATGAGATATTTGCTCTCATGTAAACAAAAAAAACATTGAATGTGATGGGATAGGAGTGTGAAATATCAAGCAAATGAAAGGAAAGATTTGCATAAAAATGTAGAAGGTTTAAATTGTTTTTCTTCAGACATTTACATCTTTTATTAACTGTAGCTATCCCAAACTCATTTGAAAACAATAGGCTAACTCCTTATTATATTTAACTAAGACAACTTGATTTTACCCCATTCAGTTCTAAAATCCAGAAGGAACATTGCACACACCTCACCTCACCTCACCACTGTGGGAATCCAGTCAGGCACAACAGTAGTAGTAAAGAGACTGCTACTGGTGATAGCAGAAGTTTGGAGAACAGAGAGGGATTTTTTTCCCCAGCTGATACCAGCCTTTTGGACTATAGTTTTTAATGAGTGTAATACCAACCTCCTAATTTAGGATCCACAACTAAAAGGACAGGCCTCAAATAACAAATTATTATTATCCTAAGAATAATGATGTATGAGTTTCATTGTCTTCTACAGTTTAAGTCTGGCTTTCTGGTCACATCATCAGTTTTGGAATATTAGTCTTTCATTCTACAGTTGTTAGCATTTCACACAATATATCCCAGCAGATCAAATCACAGAATGGTACATGTTGGAAGTGACCTCTGAAGATCATCGAGTCCAACCCTCCTAACAGAGCAGGATGTGCAGGAACACATCCAGGTGGGCCTTGACAGTCCTCAGAGATGAAGACTCCACCACCTCTCTGGGCAGCCTGTTTTTATGCTCTGTCACCCTCAAAGATAAGATGTTCTTTGTCATATGTAGATGGTACTTTCTGCTTTCCAAATTTATGCCCATTACCACTGAGACTTTGGCTGCATCTTCCTAACACCCACCCTTAGATATTTGTAAGCATTAATATGATTCCCCTTCAACGTCCTCTCCTCCCAGCTAAACACTATGGTTCCTGTGTTTGCAAGCACACATCAAAACTCCCGAACCTCTAAAGCTCCCTGGCTAACACAAACATTTAGTTCTCAGAAATTCACTTAAAAAAAAAAAAAATTAAAACGAGTAAGCTCCCCCCACCAGACAAACAGGGATGAGAAGCCAGTATTTGTGACTCCTCAATATAAGCCTCTTTGCTGACACAATACAGAACACATTAACTGCATTTTGGAGGTCCTAACAATTTTCAGCTTTAACGCAGCCCAAGTCTGCAGCAGGTTCAGTCACAGCATAACCAGCACTGCAATTCTCTCCAATTTAATACCAATAATCCCATATAGGAAAGAAATCATAACTCTTAGCTATTATTTGCAATGACATCCGCCTTTTAACTTTAAGCAGCATTCTTTAAACATTTCTAAACTTTTCCTATTTCTTCTCTCTGCCTTGATACGAATTTGCCTGTCACTGAAGGCTGTACACAAAGAGAGACACAGACACTGAGCACAAAGATATCAGGAAGTGGTTTTCCTAGCAACAGTAATCATCTGAGAGATCCCAGAACATCCTTCCTATTCATGCAGCATTTTGTGTTTTGAATAGTGCTGACAGGTGAAGTGGATTCATAGTATTTAATACAAAAAATATTGCTGTGGATGGGTATGGCACAAAAGCAAAAATATCCACACTATTCATGAACAGATGAATTCACTGTTTTCATAACGTTCCAGATTATTCACTAAGGCACAGTATCAGAAGCAAAGACTTTCACCTTCCCACAGAATGAATTATCCACTGTACTCTTCTAAGCAGAGTCACCAAGTGGTTTTCCAATACTGATTCTGCATCTTCAAACCCTATTCCCCCTATCTACCTAGTCTAGATATTAGTCTATCAAACATGACCATCAGCTTCTTCCATGCATCCAAGCATGCCCATCCTGCAGTCCATTATTTAATGGACTTTTACCAGTCCATTATTTAATGAGAAAGTGCTGACCTGTAAGCTACTTTCTCTAAATCACTGAATCACAGAAACATGCAGGTTGGCAAAGCCCCTCAGGATCACCAAGTCCAACCTATAACCCTACTCTACAAGATTCACCGTCAATCATAGCCCTAAGCACCACATCCAAACATATCCAGGGCTGGTGATTCCACCACCTCCCTGGGCAGCTCATTTCAGTGCCTGACCACTCTCTCTGTGAAAAACTTTTTCCTGATGTCCAAACTAAACCTACTCAGTCTCAGCTTGAGTCCATTCCCCCTTGTTCTGTCTCCAATTACCTGTGAGAAGAGCCCAGCAGCAGCCTCTCCACAATGTCCCTTCAGCTATTTGTAGACTCAAGTTTCATTTTCACATCCTAGATCCAGAAACTGAGGTCAAACCTGATTATTTGTTATTCTACAGGGATGTCAGATCCCATAAAACAAATGGGATCATGAATGATTCTGAGCAAAATCCAAAGCAGTTCAGTGCCCCTCTCTCCCACTGGTGGAAGTTTAACAGCCACAGGGGTTTTGTTCCTTCAGTTTTTTGCCCTCTTATTTTTTTGAAACTCACTTTCAGACTTCTGTTGTCTCAGGAGAAACTAGACATTAGTTTTCTGTCTGGGGCACAGCTTAGGTGCTCACCTGTTGCTTTTCCTTCCTTGTACTGAAAAGCATGCTTTCCAGATCATGGTTTCCCAACTCTTAACCAGTTTCACATCTGCATCCCAGCCCTCTGACATGAACTTACTGAGCAGACACCGACTTAACTATCTAGAACATAGTAAATCTTTTTCTCCCTGAAGGTCTTTCCAGTTTGTACAAATGCAATGTATTAATTATTACCATCCCCTTAAAAAAACCTCATCCAGTCTCTCCATAAACCTATCTTGTTCTTATCCTGATCTTAACCTCCTTTGCACTTTGAGTCTTTTGGTTGTCAGTGTATTAAACTGCTTCCTTCCTACCTACACCTGCACCTCAAGATATATAATGGAAATGTCAACAAATTCTTGGCTATAGGCATGCCAGAGGATGGGACTTATTACCTGGACAATTTGTTACTGGTTCAGATTTTTATGCATTGAAAGTAATAATAAATTAAATTGAAAGGGATAAATTCAGAACAGATGTGAACAGGTATAACTAATGGGGGTGTCAGAGAAAATTAAATAGTGACAAACAGTGGTGTAAATTACGGTGTCAGTTTAAGCTGATTTTAAAGGGACATCAGCAAGGAAGCATTCATGGATTTGGCTTTTAGAAAGTACAAGTTAACTCCAATTGAAATACATGGGGCATGGATTATAAATGTGTGATAAGAGAAACTACTAATATGAAGTTGTAAGATAGCAGAAGATTAATCAGCTTCCTTCTGCTCTCTGGAGCCTTTATATTGGATCTTTTTCCTCGTTTGCCCTCTGCCTTCTGCAGTTGTTTACAGTGACACAGAGTGGATATAAAGTCCTAATGTTTCAGTAAAATTAGCACACTTGCTTTGTGCTGCTGCTAATCCTCATGCATGACATGCTGTACATCCTAGTGATAAAAATGGAAAACTGAAGAGGCCTCCTAACTTTCTTCTTGATAAGAGGGTCCTTCCCCCCTTTTTAAAATAGCATATTTTTAAAAATATTTTTTTTGATAATGTATCTCATGAAAAGTTATATTAAAATTCTTGAATCACAAGTATTTCATAACCTTCTAGAAATGCTCATTGATATTTAAAACACCCAAATCCTTCATGGCTTCAAAAATGCCAAGGAAAGTACTGCTATATTCCAACCAAATCTGCTTCCTGCATCTCGCAAACAGCTTGACTATCTATAATGAGCTAAAATAAATCTTTAGATTGAAGTACTAATTAACTTTGGAGTTGCTTGTCTCTCATTATGAAACTAAGTTTCATGGCATTACCTAGTCTCCAGTAGCTGTCCCATAGACTTTTTTTAAGTGAGCCAGCATTAAATAGCTTTACTTTCAAGGACAAGAAAGACATCTACAGACAGCCAAATTCATTACCGCTCCAAGCATGCTCCTCTCCAATCTGCCTGTGGTGTATTTGGCCTTAGAAGAGTGAGGGAAAGGTGACAAATAGCATTCAGACATTTGTAAAGTCAGAATCAGCAGCAAACCATCTAATTTTTCTTACCACAACAATTAATTAGTCACCACTTTGTTTACNAACATGACCATCAGCTTCTTCCATGCATCCAAGCATGCCCATCCTGCAGTCCATTATTTAATGGACTTTTACCAGTCCATTATTTAATGAGAAAGTGCTGACCTGTAAGCTACTTTCTCTAAATCACTGAATCACAGAAACATGCAGGTTGGCAAAGCCCCTCAGGATCACCAAGTCCAACCTATAACCCTACTCTACAAGATTCACCGTCAATCATAGCCCTAAGCACCACATCCAAACATATCCAGGGCTGGTGATTCCACCACCTCCCTGGGCAGCTCATTTCAGTGCCTGACCACTCTCTCTGTGAAAAACTTTTTCCTGATGTCCAAACTAAACCTACTCAGTCTCAGCTTGAGTCCATTCCCCCTTGTTCTGTCTCCAATTACCTGTGAGAAGAGCCCAGCAGCAGCCTCTCCACAATGTCCCTTCAGCTATTTGTAGACTCAAGTTTCATTTTCACATCCTAGATCCAGAAACTGAGGTCAAACCTGATTATTTGTTATTCTACAGGGATGTCAGATCCCATAAAACAAATGGGATCATGAATGATTCTGAGCAAAATCCAAAGCAGTTCAGTGCCCCTCTCTCCCACTGGTGGAAGTTTAACAGCCACAGGGGTTTTGTTCCTTCAGTTTTTTGCCCTCTTATTTTTTTGAAACTCACTTTCAGACTTCTGTTGTCTCAGGAGAAACTAGACATTAGTTTTCTGTCTGGGGCACAGCTTAGGTGCTCACCTGTTGCTTTTCCTTCCTTGTACTGAAAAGCATGCTTTCCAGATCATGGTTTCCCAACTCTTAACCAGTTTCACATCTGCATCCCAGCCCTCTGACATGAACTTACTGAGCAGACACCGACTTAACTATCTAGAACATAGTAAATCTTTTTCTCCCTGAAGGTCTTTCCAGTTTGTACAAATGCAATGTATTAATTATTACCATCCCCTTAAAAAAACCTCATCCAGTCTCTCCATAAACCTATCTTGTTCTTATCCTGATCTTAACCTCCTTTGCACTTTGAGTCTTTTGGTTGTCAGTGTATTAAACTGCTTCCTTCCTACCTACACCTGCACCTCAAGATATATAATGGAAATGTCAACAAATTCTTGGCTATAGGCATGCCAGAGGATGGGACTTATTACCTGGACAATTTGTTACTGGTTCAGATTTTTATGCATTGAAAGTAATAATAAATTAAATTGAAAGGGATAAATTCAGAACAGATGTGAACAGGTATAACTAATGGGGGTGTCAGAGAAAATTAAATAGTGACAAACAGTGGTGTAAATTACGGTGTCAGTTTAAGCTGATTTTAAAGGGACATCAGCAAGGAAGCATTCATGGATTTGGCTTTTAGAAAGTACAAGTTAACTCCAATTGAAATACATGGGGCATGGATTATAAATGTGTGATAAGAGAAACTACTAATATGAAGTTGTAAGATAGCAGAAGATTAATCAGCTTCCTTCTGCTCTCTGGAGCCTTTATATTGGATCTTTTTCCTCGTTTGCCCTCTGCCTTCTGCAGTTGTTTACAGTGACACAGAGTGGATATAAAGTCCTAATGTTTCAGTAAAATTAGCACACTTGCTTTGTGCTGCTGCTAATCCTCATGCATGACATGCTGTACATCCTAGTGATAAAAATGGAAAACTGAAGAGGCCTCCTAACTTTCTTCTTGATAAGAGGGTCCTTCCCCCCTTTTTAAAATAGCATATTTTTAAAAATATTTTTTTTGATAATGTATCTCATGAAAAGTTATATTAAAATTCTTGAATCACAAGTATTTCATAACCTTCTAGAAATGCTCATTGATATTTAAAACACCCAAATCCTTCATGGCTTCAAAAATGCCAAGGAAAGTACTGCTATATTCCAACCAAATCTGCTTCCTGCATCTCGCAAACAGCTTGACTATCTATAATGAGCTAAAATAAATCTTTAGATTGAAGTACTAATTAACTTTGGAGTTGCTTGTCTCTCATTATGAAACTAAGTTTCATGGCATTACCTAGTCTCCAGTAGCTGTCCCATAGACTTTTTTTAAGTGAGCCAGCATTAAATAGCTTTACTTTCAAGGACAAGAAAGACATCTACAGACAGCCAAATTCATTACCGCTCCAAGCATGCTCCTCTCCAATCTGCCTGTGGTGTATTTGGCCTTAGAAGAGTGAGGGAAAGGTGACAAATAGCATTCAGACATTTGTAAAGTCAGAATCAGCAGCAAACCATCTAATTTTTCTTACCACAACAATTAATTAGTCACCACTTTGTTTACAAGTAGGAAACAACATTATACTTTACTTTTATGAGATTGAAGCTAAATTGAAGCAAACCTCCAGCAGCACCACCACTAAAAGCTTATGGAAACCCCTGTGTCACACCCTGTGGCTATTGGCACAACATTCATAGAATCATAGAATGGTAAGGTTGGAAGGGACCTCAAGGATTATCTAGTTCCAACCCCCTGCCATAGGCAGGGACACCTCCCACTTAGTACAGGTCACTCAAGGACTCATCCAACCTGGTCCTGAACATCTCCAGGGAGGTTGTGGAGCACAAAAGCACAGAATGGGATCAAAGATCAAAGATCCCATTCTGTGCTTATGTGCTCCACAACCTCCCTGGGCAACCTGTGCCAGTGTCTCACCACCCTCACTGGAAAGAACTTCCTCCTAACATCCAGTTTCAATCTCCCCTCTGCCAGTTTAAACCCATTGTCTCTCGTCCTGTCATTACAAGACCTTGTCGATAGTTCCTCCCCAGCCTTCCTGTAGCCCCCTTCAGATACTAGGAAGGCTACTATAAGGTCATTATTGATATACAAACCAAAACTGACATCTTTGGTAACAGATTGTCCTGAAACAGTAAGGCTTAAACCAGGAAAGAAAGCCATCTTTGATAAAAGCAGAACTAGCTTAACCCAAGGCATGGCAGAGCCTGTAAAGAGGGAGGGAGGGCAGAGCATTGGCTGCTAAGCTCACCAGGAACCTGCAGTGAAAACGGCTCAAAGGCCTAACACAAGCATGCTCACAGAAGGGTGTCCCAGGTTGGGAACTGTAGGGTTAAAAAATCCTCTAGGGACTAGAAGTTGTTATTCCATCCCATAATTCTGCTATCTCTTCATAAACTCACAGCAAGGCAGCTCCTGCTCCTCTCCTCCCCCTCCAGCCCTGTGTCTAGCTGGAGCTGCTTTATCGGAACAGACATGTCAGGAGCAGGCCTGGTTTGGGGCCTCCAGAGGCTGTGTTTAGGCCTATGGATGGCAGAGGCTTGGGGCAGGGGGAGGATTGGAGCATTGGGGAGTATAGACATAGTTTGGGGTTGGAGGAAAATTCAAGGGGGTTCGATTATGGATTTTGTATCGCCTTTGTAATTCCAGTCTGCAATTCTCTCTCCAAGTATAATTCTGTTTTTTCTCCAATTCATTTGAGAGCTTCATTCTGTCAGCTCTTCAAACCCATGACAAAGGGACAAAGCTCTTGCCTCTGAATGTAGGTTCCAGCTGAAATGAGCTTCAGCACTTTCAATAAGCAAATATAAAGTCATTGGCATTTCTGGAGGAACAGAGTTTGTTTCCCCAGAAGCCCTAGAAGAGGTAAGAATTGCTAGGTTGGACCATAATCAGCACAGGAATAGTGCTATTTCTAAACTCATGAAATAATCTTTCACTAGACTAATATCCTAAGAGCAGTTGTAGGACACATACATGGCAGCTTGGCTAAATGACAGCAGAAACCAAGAAACAGTAATATAGGCCATAACTACTGCATTGGTCCTCAACCTACTCAGTGAGAGCTTGCTGGTCTGACATCCACATATTGTCCAGGTCCCACTTCATTTCTACCTGACACATTGGTTGCCACCTGTGGGTTGGCATTTTCTTGTAAGAGTGGTTTGCACGTTGGGGAGGCAACTGCACACAGTTTGGAAGTACCAACTGTGTGTGTGTGTGAGAGAGAGGGAAAGCTCCTAGATTCACTGCAAAAACTAATTTAAATCATATATTTGTTTTCCCCTAGTCTTCTAAATTAATAAATCAAGTCAGACCATAGTGTTTGAGAAGTGATTCTTCTGACTATGCCAGGGTCATTACTCTACAGACATTTGTGCAAATCATGCTCAAGGTTAGAATGAGAGTCTTCATTCCATAACAGAGACCATACAAAGAATTAATTTGGCTGCTTTTCACCCCCCTCACACCCTCCCCACCCCCATCTCAACTACTACTGCAGTTAAAATAGTAGTATTGCAGTTCCACAAAATACCAGAGAGTTTCATCCCTCAAAGGACAGTGGTCTTCAAGTTACCTCTTAATATATTCTTGGGAGGAAAAAAAAGCAATTTCCGTTAAACATTATTTGAAAATCTAAGAAATAAAGCAAAAGCATATTATCAAAAATCACATTTATGATCAATAAGTACCTTTACAGGAGCCTGCTGTAGTCAGCAGATAGATGGGGATATGCTTTAATTATAAGCAAGTTGGCAAGAGCTGAAAGATTGTTACTTTAAAAAAAAAAAAAATCGTTCCTTTAATAAAATGGTTTGGATCTAGTTGAGGTTTAATTGCTCAATATTTACTATTCCACTTGTCTTCAGATGGGAATGATGGGGATTTTGATAAATGGATTGAAATGCTTAGCTTCACAATAGCTTCTGTATAAGCACCTCTGTGTCCTCCCCACTTAAAATGCTGCATGGAAGCTTCCTGCACAAATATTTTTCTGTAAATCAAAGAAATGGCACTGGACTTCTCATACAGGCAGTTCACTAGAGGGATTACTTTTCCCTCATTAGCAAAAATCTAGCCCTAGTACTAAAAGCAAAATTGATCTATCTAAAAGGTAGTCAAAAAGCATACAAGTCTTCCTCTCGCTTCCCTTCATCCTCTGGTTTTAATGTAAAAAGAAAACCAATCCACAATAATAATATAATTTCTGACTTGTATATGAAGGAAAATTTCGGGGGAAAAAAAGAAAAAAGCACAACAAAAAAAAAAGACTTACTACAAAAATAGACAAAAGCGTCTTTGCTTTAACATATCAAGCATGTCTTCACAGTTCAAAGCCCTCACTGGCTGCTCAAAAATCTTTGGGATTTCAGTACAATTTCCATACATTTTCAGCACATAAATTGCCCAGATATCACAAAAAATCGACTGCTGCCACACAACATATTCTTTTAAATTATACTCTATTAGCTCCTGAAGGCCTGATAGAGTGAAAATGAGCAAGTGCAGCAACACGTATTGACAAACCAAGCTGTGGAATAGGATATATCTGTTAAATAAAGAGCAGCAGGTTCTACTGCACACTATACCATCTTCTGTTTTCACAGGAGTCCATTTCCTTGGCAGATAGAGTCCTGTGGAAAGTCCATCTATCCGGTTTCTCTAAGTTCAGAGATTTGGGGAATTAAATGCCTGATATTCACAGCATAAAGCAAACGGAGGGAAAAAAATCAGCTGCATGAACTTGGAAGCAAGCTCCACTGGCACCATTGCTTTTAGCAAGATGCTATCTGACATCTTTTGGCTGCACAAGTCCCTTTTGTGGGGAGGATTGTACAGCAAATATTTCTGAGTAGCATAATGTTTGTTGGATATTGCTCTGTTAGGGCAGCTTGTGTTTTCACTCTATTCTGCTTTTGTATGCGAGGGTGTGGAATTTGTTAATCTAAATAAAACTCAAAATAGACAGCATGGCTCAAAGAGCTGCTGACGCCTGGTGGGAAATTTTGAAAGAGTTCTCTGTTGAAAAGCAATCCTCTGCATGAGTTTATCTCCAAGCTTTGCTTTGCTCTCAGTTTGCAAATCAAGAGGCTTCCAAGAAGTGGATTTAGCTGTGTAATGGAAACACAAACTACTTTCAGCACAGTGTGACCCGCTCACTATGCTTTGCAAGCATTTACATTCACCTTGGCACCTATCAATGTACAAAACTGTTTCAGAGAAGGGTCTGGAGATACAAGCATGCAGTTCTTAACTGTGGTTAGTTGTGCCTTAAACTGCAGATGGGATGCTGGCTGACTCTGGTTGCTCTGCTCTCAGCATTTCTGGGCAAAATCCCACACTGAGTACCTGTTCTGAACTCCTCCAGAACTACAGACACAGAATCACAGAATGTTGGGGGTTGTAAGGGACCTCTGGAGATTGAGTCCACTCCCCTGCCAAAGCAGGTCACCCAAGAACACATCCAGGTGGGTTTTCAAAGTCTCCAGAAAAGGAGATTTCACAACTTCTCTGGGCAGCCTGATCCAGTGCTCTGGCATCCTCAAAGTAAAGAAGGTTCTCCTTAAGTTCAACTGAAATCTCCTGTGTACTAGTTTGTACCCATTGCCCCTTGTCCTACCACTGGCCACCACTGAGAAGAGACCAGATCCATCCTCATGGTCTCCACCCTTTAGCTGTTTATGTGCATTAAGATCCCCTCTCAGTCTTCCCTTTTCCAGGCTAAAGAGCCTGGTCCCTCAGCCTCTCATGAAAAGAAACATTCCAGTCCCCTAATCATTCTCACGGTCTTCTGCTGGACCTTCTACAGTAGTTCCCTGTTCTTCTTGAACTGGGGAGGACAGAACTGGACACAATACTCCAGGTGTGGCCTCACCAGGGCAGGGCAGAGCAGAGCTAGGAGAGAACCTCCCTTGACCTGATGGTTGCACTTTTATTAATGCACCCCTCAAGCTTCAACAGTAGAAGGATTGCAATAGTATCCAGAATTGGTACTACCTAATGGCTCTAAGGCATGTAACATTTGGGAAAACAAAGCAAGAGTTGCCAGTATCACTACAGAAAAACCCATTCTGTCTGTATGACAGAATGTGTCCTGATAGGAAGCTCAAAACACTGCAAAACCCAACATGAAATCCATATGCTCTTTAAATGGTAAAACCAAATAAGACGACTTCTGTAGAATTTTTCCCTTTTAAATCTGAACAGAGCAATCCACACTTTCATTCTTAAACTGTAAACATCTCCTCATTATTCACATCCAGGGGAAGCAAACCTACCAAGAATGATGTGGCAAGTACTAAAAATAAATCACGACAGATCACTGCAGCCATGAACCCATTTCCAATGGACTGTAAGGTGTTTTTAAAAATATTTGTTTTCATTATGAAGAGTTTAAGAGAAAGAGCATGCATCTGGCAAGTGGACATGTAAGGAGAGATACTCACCTGTGCTGGTGGGTGATTAGACAAACATCAGCTTCTGCTAATGCTGAGCATCATTTCAGAACATCTGTGAGACTGAAGTATTTTGGTTTAATTTCCTTTTTGAAACAAGAAAGAAAGGTTGAGGTGGATAATCTCTCTAAAATATAGCTGGAACTGATTTTGACTGTCATCCACAATGCAGGAAAAATTACTAAGTAATGTTTTCACATTGATGTAATTACTTTTTGCCCACTTCAGCTTGGCCTGCCTCAGCAGAAGCATGACATTTTGTATGATACCTCAAAACCATTGTCTTTTGAACCCTCCCCTGTTTTCTCAGCCTTTGCAGAAATGCTGCTTAGATAACCTGTAATAAAAGTGCAAACTTTCGTTGCTGCCTGTGATTCCCAACCGCTTGAATCGAGCCTTCATGTCATCTCATCATCTTTGCTTCCTTTATATTCTTGCAATTCAGCTGAGTCTAGTGGACTGTTAGACTCAAACTGGTATGAGAGTAGACTTGGGATCTACAAATCTATGTGAGAAAAACTCTGTCACTATGAAAGCCTGTCCTGCCACTCAACAGATCTCTATTCCTTTCAGCTCTTCAGTCATAGACCTCATCCCCATCATAAAAACAGACGGGGGAGAGCTCTGTGAAGCTGATTGCAAGAGCTGCCACTGTGAGAGCTTCCTTCAGTAGAAAGGATTAGAGCGTCCTGAAAATGTCAATCAGATATCAAAGAATCATGAAGATTGAAAAATAAAATGTACAGTTTATAAAAATAAGTCTTCAGGAGACACACTCAAAGTACCTTGAAAAACTTAAGATAAATGTCACCAAAACAAATACATACTTTACTGCCCAACTTTAACTTTTCACTGATAAAACTCCAGCCACTGCAAGCAACACAATAAATAAACCAGCTACACTGGATACATGGTATCCAATTTCCATTTACCATGACTAAGTGTCTCCTGCAGCTGATGCACTCCAGCTCATATGAGCTCATATACCTCCCACTAACCAGGTGCCCTAGACGTCAATGAAAAGACACTATCAGCACTGTCACAATCAAGAACAGGCTGCTGCTGCTCTTGTAACAGGAGCTGCATCAACCACCAGGCTAAGCCACCCTAGTAGCGCCTGCCTGTTGAGTTTTCTGTTGTTTGGGTTTTAATTCACTTTACCGAGATTGCTTTTCATTCACTTAGTGACAGGTAGTTATTTGTTTGCAGGGTTCCATTTGACATTTATTGTTAGTGTAAAACACTAATAATAATAATTAGTGCCTTTTTAGAGTTGTCTGAGGTTTTAGTGCCGGTGCATTGTTAATATAAAACATCCCAATGCTTTGCTGTATATAGGATAGTATGATAGTATTTAAATATAGCAAAGGGGCTCATTATACTGAGACCAGATTGCAGTATCTTTGAGCCTCCTGTTAGCAAGCCACGATTTAACATCCTCTAAACTTGACTGCAATGCTAATACTTTCTGGAAAGGGGGAAAAACCCAAATCAAAGATTACACAGACATACAGCATTTCCATTCACTTGGAGTTTTAAGAGGTAAGGTAAAGTTAATGGAAAAAGAATGGGAGAATTTGAGAATATATAAATCCCACAGTTACTTTGAGAACCTCAAGATACTCTGAACATGTGCAGGCACATCTCCATGTATGGGAATGAATCATTCAAAACTACTTCATAGTTACCTCATTTATTTGGTCATGTCTCAGATAATCATTTTCATAACATGACCAATGAGGCTATGGACAATGCTTTCAGAGCATCTCATTAAAATATATTCGCAATATTATTATGGATTCATGTTAAGCACATTGTAGTATGCACATTCCTTGGTTGGTTACTCTTCACCAAACCACTTAATCTTGGCAGTTTTTTCTGTTCCCTATATTATATCAATATGTTGCAACGGTTTCTCTACTTCAGGAGACATTTCATTCCAGAGGGATCAATTGAGGAACAGTTCCCATACTAAGATTACTAGATGCAGTTTTTAATATCAGGCATCATTTAAAAGTTAAGAGATTGAGATAGAGTGTTTTGAATTACATGGCATTCCAAGAAGTGCTGTATGGATAATGAAAATGAAGCTGAAACTATGAGCCAGGCATTTGCCAATCACAATTGCCTTGTTCTCCATTTTTTCTCCTGTAGTTCACTTCTAATCATAGTTGAAAGTTTGAGTCAGTTCTCATTTCCGCTGGGGAAACTCAGGGATGATCTCATCTTTGTAGAACTCTGGTTTTGGATAGATCTTATTCCAGGGAATATCCAGAAGTCAGATCTGCGCCAGCTGACATTGCACAAGTGAAGTCCGATTTACAACTGAGAAGAGCTCAGCCTTCATCTTCTAATCAGATCACAGCGGGAGAAGAGAAAAGGAAAACCTTGAATGGAAGGTCAAAAGAATAGGCAGACAAGCTCAACCCATCAAAAAAAGTGTCTCACACAATTATTACTTTCAAAAACAAATATGAAGAGCTGAGGCAAGTTGCAACATGTGCTCCAAGAACTTGCCATAACTACATGAGGAATAAGATAAAGAGAAGGAAAAAGAAGAAATGCTCAGTTATTCCTCTACTTTCCTTTCTTTCAAGAGATAACTCATTCTAACTTAAGAAAATGGCATTTATTATGACAAACTGAGTCTAGACAAGATATGTCAGATTCAGCTGCACTGTATAGCTTAAGGTACACACATTTATACTACATATTGTAAGAACAGACATATGAAAAAAGAATTTCAATATTGAGACCTGCTAGATCTTTTAGGCTTTCTGCCTGAAAACATGTTTGCATGAAGTACTTGTTGCTGTACTGTCTTGACAGCCACAGGGTTAGCTGCTCCCCTTTCCCATCTGTCCTTTCTTGAGGCCATTGGGCAACGCCAACTTCCTAGATATCAAATTTATTCTTCATTTAAGAAGTCACACATCCAGTTGACATACTAAGCACTTGCTGTATTTCATTTCAGTTCCCCCAATAATTGAATTCAATAAGCCTTTTAAAAAGAAATTCTGCTTTGTGCCAACTACGACCTGTGAGCCAACAGCTTTTCTTTAGCGCTTACTCTGCCCAAACCACTGAAGCATGTAGCAGCTTGAGAAAGAAACGAGAGGTGGGGTTTTTTGGTGGGTGTTTCGCCTCTTTGGAGAGAGCAGCAACTACTGAAATAATTCTGATATCAAGTGCTGCTTTTCCACCATATTTGGCAAGCAAAACAAGAGAGCCTTGAAGTATCCCAAAAAGTCCAATAATCTCCAAAGCTTCCAGGTTGAACAAGACTATAAAACCCATTATTTGACTTGCAAGCTGCAGGAGCTGTTGGCATTGCTGGGAAATCTTGGAGAATCACGACTGGTTGGCAGCCAGTGGTGTGCCCCAGGGATCAGTGCTGGGGCCAGTTCTGTTTAATATCTTCACTGATGATCTGGATGAGGGGATTGAGTTCAGCATCAGTTGAGTTTGCAGATGACACCAAGTTGGGAGCATGCGTTGATCTGTTAGAGGGTATGAGAGCTCTGCAGAGAGACCTGGACAGGCTGGATAAATGGGGACAGTCCAATGGCATGAGTTTTAGAAGTTCAAGTGCCAGGTTCTGCACTTTGGCCACAAACACCCCATGCAGTGCTACAGGCTGGGGACAGAGTGGCTGGAGGGCAGCCAGGTAGAAAGGGACCTGGGGGTACTGGTTAACAGACAACTGAACATGAGCCAGCAGTGTGCCCAGGTGGCCAAGAAGGCCAATGGCATCCTGGCCTGTATCAGGAACAGTGTGGCCAGAAGGACCAGGGACATCATTCTGCCCCTGTACTCAGCACTGGTTAGGCCACACCTCAACTACTGTGTCCAGTTCTGGGCCCCTCAATTTAAGAAAGATGTTAAGGTGCTTGAACATGCCCAGAGAAAAGCAACAGGGTTGGTAAGGGGGCTGGAGCAGTCCTATGAGGAACAGCTGAGGGAGCTGGGGTTGTTCAGCCTGGAGAAGAGGAGGCTCAAGGGAGACCTTATTGCTCTCTACAGCTACCTGAAAGGAGGTTGCAGCCAGGTGGGGTTGTTCTCTTCTGCCAGGCACCCAGTGACAGAACAAGAGGACAGAGTCTCAAACTGTGCCAGGGCAGGTTCAGGCTGGATGTTAGGAAGAAGTTCTTCACAGCAAGAGTGATTGGCATTGGAAGGGGCTGCCCAGGGAGGTGGTGGAGTCACCATCCCTGGAGGTGTTTAAAGGAGATTGGATGAGGCACTTAACTAAACTATGGCACTAATTAGAAGGGTTAGGTGTATAGGTTGGACTCTGATCTCAAAGGCCTTTTCAAATCTGGTTAATTCTGTGATTTAGTGCAGAATTACCACAATTTGTCAGTAAGAACAAAGCTGTTGGCTTTGTTTTGTGTTTTTACTTGCTTGGTGGTGTTTTGCGTGTGTTTGTTGTTGATTGGTTTTGTTTTATTGGTGGTGGAGTTTTGGGTTTGTTTTGTCCTTCTTTGGTTTTTATTATTTCATTTCAAATAACTCCTTTAAAAGTTAAGTTTACAGGGAAAAAGAAAAAAGTAACATTCAAATGGAATATTTGAATAACTTTGTTTTATTTATTGAAAATGTAGAGATGAACATTTAATTCTGTGGTGAAAATATTTGGAACACCTATAAAACAGTTTAATCAGCTTTAATTTTGGCCTAACAATTGAGGTGATGTGTTGGGGGAAAAAAAAAAAACACACCAAAAAACCCACATGGTTCACACTAGCCACACAAATTAGATCTCAGCAGAACAGCATTCAAAGCTGCTCTTGACAAGAACAGAAGCAAAATCTTAGGGAAAAAAAAAGATAAAGCTAAAATCTTCTGAAATCTGTTTTGATTCTGTGACCCAGATACCAATAGAGAAATAAACATTTGTTGTATGTTACACTTGGCTTTCTATTGCAGAGCTGAGCCTCAAATGACCCTGGAGCATCCATTTTCTAGATTATAAACTTTCTCAGAAAGCATCAAAAGTCAAGATGTTCCCACTGACAAGCTCATTTTTAAAAGCAAAGTTTTTTCTGAAGGTGAAAATTCTCATTTACAAACACACAGCTTCCATAATTATGCCTCTACTAGAAAGCTAAAGGAATTACTATTAAAGTTTCAAGGATAAAAAGCCACCAAAATAAAGTTAGATTTTAACATCAATGATATTTTACCTTTTAAATTACTGCATGTATTAGAAAAGGCTTTGGACAAAATGGAAAGCACTTTTTAAAGTATTCTCTCCACTTCAGATGTCTGAATTTTGGGGGTTTTTGTTTGTTTTGGGTTTTTTTCCTTTCTTCTATTGAGTCTAAACTTTTTCTTTCTATACCCTTAAACTCAGCAAACCTTGCCAATATCCAAACTGGATTCTCTGCCCCAAAACTGGAGAATTTCAACAAGAGTTTTTCCAACTCCAAATTGAAAGCCTTTCCCTCCAGAAGCTAGAGCACTTTTGAATCTTAGGTTCTTAGCATTATGAATTAACAATCCATCTGATGAGGTTTGTGTCTGCAGCCCTATCTGACTTCACCTGATGGTGGGTGGGCTGGCCATCTGTTCAGGGGGAAAAAAAAAAAAAACAAAACCACAAAACAAAAATCCTGTGCTTCACTTAAGTTTCTTCCTTTTCTCCAACCCTCTTCCCCTCAATTCAAGCTACAAAAAATAATTGTTTCTCCAATCTCCTGCTTGACCCATAAGTGGTTTCCACCATCCTGCACATGTGATGTAATGTAAGAGGACATGATTGATGCAGCCTGACCTGACATGTCATGACGCTGCTTGTCACATGTGGAATTCAGGAAGAAAAAATAAAATAAGCAACCTTGATGCATTCATAATACCTGAGGATTTCTCCTTTCTTCATTAATCACCTAGGCATTTACTACACAAATGTTATTGCTAGTAAGCAAGCAAGCAAGCTACCTGCTCTTGAAACAGTGACAGTTGGACTATGATCCCAAAAAATCTTTACACAGGCATTGTCTTGCCCAAGGAAATTTGACAGAAGACTTAAACTGCAGACTGGCCACTACCTAATGTGAACTAGGTTGCACATTTCATCCCTCCTGTAAATTAAAGAATGAAAACAGCTTGTCATGCCTCTTGAGACTAGTAGATACCTTCAACAAAGTGCTAAAAGCTGAGCCAGTGCTAATGACTAGCTCTACATTTCCTTGAAGCAGATGCTGGACTCTTTTCCTCGAGTGTCTATTTTAAAAGGCAAGAAAAACAGAAGGGAAGTCAAGATTATGCATAGCCTCCCTGCAGTTCTAATGTGCTGTGTATTACAAGGCAGCAGAGACTGACATTACCAATGTATACTTCATGGCTACTCTGCTTCTAAAATGCTATTTTTACACATAAAAAGTGATAAAGGTCCTAGAGTACCTCATAGGCAGCTTTAATAGTCATTACAGCTATTTTCCCAGAACACTTTCCTTGATACTTCATTTAAAGTATAAGAGGAGCCTACAGAAATATCCGAGTTCAGAAAGTGTCCAGCATCTCTGCTGCTCATTGAAGGCACCAAGAGGATCCCAGCAACCTCAGTTGAAGTGGTATCAGATCAAAAACAAGACAGAGCAATTGAACCCATGTTATTTCACACTTAAATCAGCACATGAGAAGGTAGAGGTTAGTTGGTGTATTAATAAGAATGATTTGAAATAACTCTAGTTGGTGTCATTTTCCACTAGAAGGATATTCTCCAAAGAGCAGAGTTGTCAAACACTTCATAATGCCCACTCTTCAGGATTTTTTAGTATCCTCCACAAACTGCAGAAAGATAGAAGAACCTCTAAGTTTTAACTGATTATGGGTAAATCCCTAACCTATCTCCTAGCAATTTCAGCATCCTTACCAAGGCAATCTTGCACCTGTACTCTTTGGGCATCTATTTTCTTCTCTAGCGTTAAGCAGATTCCCATCAAAACTCTTCTGTCCAGGGCTCTTAAGGGAAGCTTAATATTTTTCATATCAATGTGCCCATTACAACTTGTTTAAGGTATTTCTCTGTCACCATGGAGGCAGTCACATTCTTCCTAGAAATGGAAAACAAACAAGCCAACACACCAAAACAGAACAAAGAAACCAACCACATAAAACTTACCCAGAATCTACTTAACACATGGAGGATGTTGAAGTCCTGAAACTGTGAAATGATCCAGTAGAAAGGTCCTGCAGCAATAGACTTCATAATAGTACTAGGCTGAAATGGAAGCTTTTGCTTTGAGTTGAACTAGATTAATTACAGCTCAAGATTTGGTATATTGCTGTGCTTGCTGAATGGTCCAACAGAAAATGGAGAAAATGGGATCAAGTGATAAGCAACTGAAAGTCTCCCTGGAAGCATAAACAAGCAAAAGCAAACTTGAACTGTATTTTAGTCATACCTCTGTGGCCGACTAATACCTCATACATCAATTACTAGTGCTTGCCTCCAGTAGAGGAGTTGTTGATTTTGAAGACTGGAGGTGATACCTTTAATGCAGCTTCATTGTAATAAACTGGACTGCGCCAAAGTCAACTCCAAGAGAGTCTGATCCAACCATATTTGACTTTAAGATCAAAACAATCAGTAGAGTTTCCTGAGAGTGAGTCCAATCACTTAGCTAGACAATGTTATCATAGTCAAATACACACACAAAGGAGCAAGGCAGCTATCAGAGTTACAGTCCTCATGGGCAGCCAGTAGCTGCAGAGCAGGGCACACTGTGCTCAGAGTTGTGTCAGTTGACTCAAGCAGTTCTTTGCAGTTGTGTTTGAACACAGGAGCATTTTACATTGTGCACCAGCCTACAAAGAACATACAATTTGTGCATTAATCATCTGTGGTGTGGGAGCGCTTCAGATATGGACAAAGATGTGATTGTGTGTTTGGGGTGGGCAAGCCAAATTGTTTTGCTCTGAGCTGAATTCTCTCTAAAAATGAACAGCCACCTAGAGTCCAAATATTAGCAACCTAAATTTTTTTCAGAGTTCTTCACAATGAAGTTTAGACTGCATTCACACCAAACAGGTAGTCACTTCACTTCCTAGTTTGCTGAAATAAAGTTTTGCTGAAAGATTTGCCTACATGAAGGCTCATGTTTTTCTCATTTTGACCACTAACTTCATCACACTACAGCAATAGCTAGGAAAGGACANCCATGCCCCACCCTTTTTAGTAACAAACCCATAAGCATAAGTAAGGAGGCCCAGCAACCCATTGACAACATTAAAAGGAGCATCAAGACTCTANGGGTTGGAAGGGACTCTTGAAGGTTGTTCTGTCCAACACCCCTACAGTCTGAAGGGACATATCCAACTAGATCAGGCTGCCCAGGGCCACATTGAGTCTCCAGGCATGGGACCTTAACCACATCTCTGGGCAACCTGTTGCAATACTTTGTTACTCTCACTGTAAAGAATTTCTTCCTTATGGTCAACCTAAACCTACCCTGATCCAGTTTCAAACCATTGTCCCTTGTCCTGTTGTCACAAGTCTTCCAAAACAGTCCCTCCCCAGTATTGCTTTAAGTCTCCTTCAGATATTGAAGTGTAGCTATAAAGTCTTCTCAGAGCCTTCTCTTCTCCATGTTGAGCAGCCAAAATTCTTTCAGCCTGTCTTCATAGGAAAGGTGCCCTCTGATCACTCGAAAATATATTTTACAGGCAAAATACTTACAGCTTGAAAGGAAATTCAGCAATTTTAACAGTACACATAGCAGCTACTCCCCACACCCCACCACACATAGCGGCTACTCCCCACNCTGTCATTTCTGCTTGGAGTAGTATCAGACATCTTCACCAGCTGAAGAAGAGCAAGTTACTCCTGCCTGTGAGGGAAAAATGAGGAGATAAAGAGGAAGACTAAGAAATAAAAATGAAAAAAAAAAACAAACCCATATTCATATGAGGTCTTTCAGCAAGTTCTCTAGAGACAGCAATGTGCCCTTGTGGCCAGGAGGGTCGGTGGCATTCTGGGGTGCATCGGGAGGGGTGTGGCTGGCAGGCCTAGGAAGGTTCTTCTCCCACTCCGCTCTGCCCTGCTGAGACCACACCTGCAGTGCTGTGTCCAGTTTTGGACTCCCTGGTTTGAGGGAGATGGGGACCTGCTGGAGAGGGTCCAGCAGAGGGCTATGGGGATGCCTGGGGGCCTTGGGGATTTTCCCTATGGGGAGGGGCTGGGAGATCTGGGGCTGTTTAGTCTCGGGAGGAGAGGGTTGGTAAGGGATCTGATGAGTGTCTGTCAGTGTCTGAGGGGTGGGTGTCAGGTGGATGAGGCTGATCTCTTTTCGGTGACGTGAGTAGTAGGACAGGGAACAATGGATACAGACTTGAGTGTAGGGGGTTTCACCTCAGCATGGGGAGAAACTTCTTTGTAGTGGTGGTAGTGGACCTGTGGGGTAGGCTGCACAGAGAGGTTGTGGGGTCTCCTTCTATGGAGACTTTCAAGGCCCATTTGGATGTGTTGCTGTGCAGACTAACCTGGGTGATCCTGCTTTTGGTAGGGGGGTTGGACTTGATGGTCTCTGGAGGTCCTTTCCAATCTCTGGCATTCTGTGATTCTATGCCCACTGAAGTCTTTATTTGCTCCTCAGAAATTCAGGTGAGGTGCAAAATGCTGTACTGGGTGCTCAGAGTGTAGAGAAGTGCTCAGGGAATGGTCTCAAACAGCAACAGGACATTAAGGAAAAAAAAAATTCACAGAAGGAGTAGCCAAACATTGTAACAGGCTGCCCAGGTGGTTGAGTCACCATCCCTGCAGGTGTTTAAAGGTCGTTTAGATGTGGTGCTTGGGGATATGGTTTAGGGGTGAACTTTGTAGAGTAGGGTTAATTTTTGGACTTGATGATCCCGGGGGTCTTTTCCAACCTGAATGATCCTGTGATTCTGTAAGCTGGAGAAGCCCATTGCACAGCTGAGTTATAGCTCTCTTCCAGTAAATGCTCCCCAGATAAATCAGTAGAGAATTAGTCACACACCTTCCTGATATTTGCATCTTCTTTATATATAATAAATTCTTCTACAATTGTCTCAAGTCTCACTCAGCATCATATGAAGTCTTTGAAACAGCAAAAAATGCTGTATCTACTCAATGCCATCAATCTATTTAAGCATTTTTAAGCTTTCTAAAATTGGTTTGTTTTGGCTTTTTTGGCACTTAGTGATTTCTCACACCTATATTGTCATATGAAAAGACAGTAAAAAAGAAAACCAAACTCACCCTAGAATAGGGAAGCGCATTGCCCCCCACCTTTCTAAGTGCCACAGCTTTCCAAAGTGAAGCCTTTACATCTTATATAGTAACTGTTAGCAGTTTGTGACATTTCTAGTCTGTCCAGGGTGTAACTAGTACATGACAGGTCAAGTCTGTCACCTTCAGAAAAGCAAAGAACATCTACACTGGCACACTACACTGTGGAGTCCCTCTGAGAATTACCGATGTCATACCAAATATCATCAGCAGTATTTATCTTCTCTTCATCTCTGCCATTCGTAGGCACTTCCAAAAAATTCAGATTATTTTTACATGAAGACAGCTTTCTCCTTACTCTTCTGAAGTGAATGCCACAAACCAAATCTTGAATCCATGAGATTTAATTTGTCCTTGTGGCAACTATAATTAAAATGCAGCTTTCTTTGGGGAATACCTGGAAAATTAAGGTTATTGTTGTCACTATTATTAATTAATTATCATCAGGTGCTTGCTTTTAAAAAAATGATCAGTCTTTAGATTTTGATGCTCCCTATTATCCTTATTAAGTAAATAGTGAAATAAAGATGAATGAATTGCAAGCAGATGAATTAATGATTAGTCAAGAATATTTTAGATTGAATTCTGTAACCAGCAGTTTCAGATCAGTAGAAAATGCTTGCACATTGAGCTATACTTTCTGTAAAATGCTCTGATTAGGAAACTTCCCCTTATTCAGAGAAAGAGATAGATAAATCAGGTGTGAGGAGAGGAAGTTAAATCATTCTCATGCAGCTGGTCAAGGATTTTGAAAGGAAGTAATACTAATTGTGAGCCCATCCTGGACACATCAAACAGCATTATCCTAAATAAGAAATGACATATAAAGCAGTGGATCATTTCTGCAAGGGAGATAGGGGATATTAATAATGGGCCAAATTTAGGGTGAAGAAAAGCATCAGAGTCCTCCAGGGAAGCAGTTATGCTTCTCTGATTTCCAGACCAGTGCCAACATTTGCACAGCACACGCAGCATGGGAGATGCTCTTCCTGATGTGTTGGGTGTTTTGCCAATTGTATTTACTACTTCTTCTCCAGTCTGAAGCCCAGCATGTTCCTTGTTCTGGCAGGTGCAGAAATAAGGCCTCCATAACCAGATGGGCAACCCCTAGGAGTTCTCCCATGTCAGCAATTTGCCAGAGGTTTCTCTCGTGTCCCTTGACCTGTTACAAAGCCACTAGCTCCAAAGAAGCCCCATTCTCCAGCTTCAGACTTTGCACACCATTTCTACTGTTGAGTGAACTTGGCAGGGGGGTGTGGGTGTGGAATATAAAAAGCTTGACTTGGAAGAAACTTCCATTTCTTTAATAAAGAGGCGGGAAAAGGGCTATTTAGAGCTACCCTAAAGGATCAAGTTCTCTAAATCTCTAGTTTCTAGTACAACTTGGGACAGAAGTTGGAAATTAAAGAAACACTAATCAGTTATTCAAATGCATTTGTTGTGCAGTGAAACAGAGTTGGCCTTTGCTGTGTATAATGTCAAGAGATGCTATTTTAGGGAGCGATATCCTCCTTTGCCAATCTCCCTGCAACACACTGCCACACACTGCTGGCATGATTCAGCGTATTTAAGCTTTCCACCAAGAGTGTGTCTGTTGCAGATGGAAGTTAAGGGTATCTTCCTTCTTTCCATGTTTCTATTATACAAGGTCCTGCCTCAAACGAAGCTTAAGCCTCATCTGTGTACTGTCCTTATTTCTCAGAGGCACAGGCCCTCTGTCTACTGTCACCACTAACAGCCACAGAGACCTCAGAGACCTCAGAGCCAGGCCAGTGGCAGCCCTGCAATGCCTTTCAGAAGCTGTCTCCCTCAAATACAAGCAGTACTCAGGTGCTTGCTAACAAAATACTGTTCTGCATGTGTTACCATCCAAAGCCAACCTTACTTGTTATTTTATCACCTACTTATCACTTCAAAAAATCCTGAGGTAGGCTCTTAAATAGCAAATAAATTTAAAGGTATCTGTTATCCAGTTTATGATTTAGCATGGGTGTGCTGCATGGCACCAGCACACACTATGGATTTATCCTCTAAGTGAAAGCTCACACTATAAAGGAACAGTCCATCCAGTGTCAACGCTGAACCACATGGGCCAGGGCTTCCAGAAGGTAAACATGACAACAGATATATGTTTAAAATATCAATTATTGAATACATTTGTTGTGCAGCCACAGCAGTTTGCTATTTATAATGTATTATGTATCAGATCCACTTACACAGTGATTTCTATGGAGAAACAGTTAACAGAGTCATGCTTGCTGCCCACCTTGTAGGAGAAATGCTGACTGCCCCATCACTGGGATCTTCCAAAGTGCTCAGGAAATGCCTAGCTCTGCTCCCATTAACTTTAATAGAAAACAAGATCAGTATTTAGTGCTTTTGAAAGTCTCATGTATTTTGTCAGCAGTTCAATCCCTGGGTTCATCTTTCCACTCCCTTATTCAAACTCCAAGAACTGTCATCAGAGAACAATGGCTTGCAGGATTACATCCTTCATTACTTATTCAACTAGATAAATTTAAAATATATTGCTAACATGCATCATTACTACTTGTATTTAAAAGCTAATACATGTTTTTCTGCTCTAACCCTAGTTTTACCTTGTCTTCTTGCATGCCATGGCACACAGGCTGGTGATCAAAGCAGCAGAGGGGAATCAGAAAATCAGGCTTCTGTCCCTCATTCTGTTGCAAAAGTATTGTTTTGGTACTGGGAGTGAGATTGTGCTTGATACTGTTCTGTGAGGTTGTAGCTCAACCACAAATTTTCTGGTGGCATCTGTGCCTTAAGCATCCCTCCCACTAGCAGCTTATTCAGCTTCCAGATCATCTTCACCTTCATTGTAGCCTGGCTACTGATGTGACTGCTAGACAAGCAAGTCCAGGAAACTTAAAACCACCATTAATTTTTTTTTTCTGACTGAGCCATTTTTCAGCTAGATGATTTCCTAGGTCTGCTTCACTGTGCAGCTACAAACACGATAGCAGGGTACAATGATAGGGGCAGTGTATGAAGTTAAGATACAAGCAAAGATTGTAGGAAAAGTATAGGAGCCATTTAAACCAGTTTAATGCCTTTAGAGCAGCACTACTATGAAGTGTCACAGAGCCAACATCACAGATGACCCAACTGCTCTACACCCAATCCCTAACTACTCTTCAGGAAGCATGTAAGGAAACCAGCAATCCTAGCTGAGCACCCTTGGTTTCATTCCTTTAAATCACACCTTTTGTACTAGTATTAATATCTTTAAAAGAACAGTGACAAGCAGCATTAAATCTTTTTTTCCTCATTGTTAGCTCAATGGGCTGTTAGCTAAAACATACAAAAGAAAGACTGGCTGACTTGAGACCTGCTGAAGAGCCTTTTGCTTACACTGCCTGCATTTCTTTGTTTATCTGACTGTATTGTTTTGCTTCAATAGTTATATTTAGAGCATTCATAAAAAGAATGAAAAAGTGTGGTTTGTTGGTTTTTTGTGGTTTTTTTTTCCCTCCAAGATGCTGTGGCTATAGCTAAGTTCTACTGAGCATGCAGGAGTTCTGCAAACAAAGAACTGAGCAAACAAAGAAAAAAGCTAAACAGAAGCTAGGAACTCCTGCCCTAGCCTGAGCACAGACAAATGGCCTTGGGTGGCTATTGAACGTGTAGGGGTGAGCACGACAAAGGGCAGCTGCTAGAGGTGGGCTGTGGAGTCTCTGTCCCTGGTAAGTTTATTATAACCCTCCTCTCTGTATGTTTACTCAGTTTGAGGGCATTTCCACATGGAAGTGGGTATACAAACAAGGGGCTATAAGAGGATAATTATCATTTTGCATTTGCACTTTACAAACATTACTGAATTAATTCTCCCAGCACTCTGCTGTGAAATGATGTCATGTCAATCAGTTAGGAAACAGGTACAGAGTTCAGTGATAAATCCAAAGGTCTGCAAGAGGCAAGGGATCAAACCTTATCTTTCCTTAATCACATCATCTCTGCCAATATTCCCTCCCCATCAGATAAGCAAGAGTTGGAAAAGGAGTAGCAAATTTTCAGCAACCTTATTTTCACTGAAGTTACAGTGTGGAGATGGTGGACACACAAATAAGCTGGAATAGCTCAACTGTAAACTTAGAAGTGCCCAAATATGCAGGCACAGACTCAGGCCTGACTCAAATAAATATGTCATATTGTCAGTACAGGCTTAATTATAATAGTAGCTAGATGTTGTGGTTTGAGCCTTTTTCACCCTACCACATCCCTTTTTGGTGTTCTCCCCTAGCCCCCTCTAAGAGGGGTTAGGGTCAAACCAGGCTATTTGAGTGAAAGAGAAAAAATTTTGTTCTGCTTCCTCCTTTAGAAGCAGCACAGAAGGATGTATGCTTTTTGCAAGTGTTTAAATTTTTACCATAGTATTTATTAACCTATCCTAATGTTGACTTATGCTTCAATAAGGTGTCCAAAGAAGTTGAGCAGTATACAATTGTTATAAAGAGAATGGTACATTATTGCTGATCTCAATTTGCATCAGAGAACAATCAAAGGACTTTTATGGGAGTCATTACTACAGGCACACAGTGAGTGCAGAGGCTGAATTTAAAGCACTGCAGCAGTGGCAGAACTACCACTTTCATTTGTCACCTCAATAGAAGACATTAAAAAATATATAGGTAATGAAACTTAAGCATAACAGGTTAATAATTAAGATAGCACAGACTTCTCAACACTGAAACAAGAACAAAAAGACAGTACAAAGCATCTGTGCCATGACAACATAGTAAGGAGGAAATCTGTAAAACCACCAATTGGACCAAAGTAGGATTTAAGGGTGGAGGGTTATTCTTCAGGGTATTTCAATATTTCTGCAGTTTTCAGAGAGGAGATTTGTGACAGCTTTACAATTTTCAGCTACTTCAGCCTCATCCCATCTTTCCTCCTTCCCTTCCAAAACGCTTCTGCCAGAGCTGACCATCATGTGCCAATGCCTGCCAGTTTCTTTAGCCTCTGAAGTTGGATGTTGAAGAGGTGAGAGTTTCTATCAGAAGAGGTAAGACAGAGCTAAAGGAGGAGACAGCCCCAGAGGTAGGTTGAAGCACTTAACATGATAGAAGAACACTTTTAAATTGGCAAAGAAAGCAACATATACAGGAGGACGTAGAATGAAGACAACAGAAAACAAGAAGTGAGAAGAATGGGAAGAAGAGTAACATGAAGCTATGTACAATTTTAATAGCAGAGAGGGTCCAAAGCAAAAGAAAGCTGTAATTAGAATGGTAGTACAATGAGCAGCAACCTGAGCCCCATACTTCTGCATCTTAACTTTTGGCAGAATTTTTAGCACATTCCAAAGTTAGCAAATAAGAAAAACTCCATCGTCCTCCTCCCACTTTACTTGGATGTAAAGCAGCAGTAATCTCCTCCTTCAGAGAGGGAGTCAAAGCTTCATTTCAAGGCTTTTGCCCATCACCCAGCAGTCTTAACCATCTCCACACTTCCTCCAGTCTTTCACCCTCTGTCCTCTCCCAAAGGAAGTTGTTCAGCCCTGTGTTTTCCTACCAAATGTGGTGATGTGGTGGCAAATGCATTAAAGAATGAGACAACTTGTCATCTCTTAGGATAGTCTTGAGAAAGACTTCTGTTTTAGTCTGCCTCCAGATGTGAATGTTTCTGCCTTTCATTTTTCTCCCATTGCAATGTGCTAGCAAGGTTTGTATCTGGCAGCTGCCGGAACCAGGCATGGTAAGAGTCCTGGTAACAGCTCAGTATGTGCTTCTGCACTAGCCCCTCTGCCAGGTTATCTGGAACTCAACATAGTGAGTCCCTGCTTAGGAGAAGCGACCAGAATCTGTCTTGACAAGTGTTTTGCATGCAGTTAAATAGAAAAATGTATTCTGCTGCCAGCCTCTTGCAGGAATTTGACTTGATGCCTGTCACCAAACAGCTTCTTTTGCACTAGAAGAATTACAAAACACTCATACCCTATAATGATCAAAAAGAGAGCCCCCATGCCCACATTCGATTTCAGAGATGCAATCCACACACTCCCTTGCAAGCTAATAACATCTAAGCCTACACAAAATTAGGATGCATGTTTCTGAAGGGTAAAAGAAGTGTGAAACAAACTATTGTATTGCAGTGGTCCATCCTCTCCTGCAGCCCGTTTGCAGCAGTGACAATCCACCTCCACCCAAGTCATTGCATCATACATGTGCATAGTGCAAGCCTCTTCTCAGTTCTGCTAGTTAGTGATTACCCTCTCGTATAGAGCAGAAAGGACAATATTGCTCAAGCTGTTTTTAAAGCTAATGCTATTTGGATACACTCAGCCTGCATGCAGATATTTAATGTGACTCCTACCAAGCTATTGCATTGATGTTTTGCAGCAGTAAGTCCCAAAAGAGAAGTGTGCATTTTATATTGTGTAGTTCATTAGCTCTTTTTCCATTGCACTGTTTGGTTTTGTGCTATAGTCAACCAGGAGCCCATTTGAATACCTGTTACTGTGCAGAATTAGTAACACCCATTTTGGAAGAGCTTAGAAGTAACAGGGCATACATTTTTTAAAAGAATCTCTTAAGAGATCAAATAAGTTTCTTCCTTATTTCACCTTCTGTGTCAATTTATTTCCACTCTGCCCTTTTTCAGAGTACAGAGCACCCAAACCTCAGAATCCCAAATAAAGACATTAATGGTAAAACCCCAGCTTTCAGTCTCAGCTAGAGATTGTGCCTTTTAGTTATCAACACTAAATATAGCAATTAAAGACTTAAAAAAAGACACTAGCAATTTATATGACAAGATCTAACAAAGCCTGCTTTTTATGGGTTTGCAGTCAGTTGAAACTCAAGATGTGGCAACATCCACCTGAAGCTACCCCTGCTGCCAGAGCATTTGTAAAGGATTCCCCGGTTTCCTTGTACCAGTCTGCCCTTCAGCTATGATCTCTTCCCCCTCTATTTGGCCACCTATTTTTGGTCAACTTACTGAAACTCTGTTATCCCTCACAACTTAGATTTATTACCCATATACAATATTATTACATTTTGTTTATTTTCATAGGAAACTAAGAGGGGAAAAAAAAAAAGACACACTTAACAAATCCTCCCTTTCATGGTTGACTTGCTCAGTCCTGATTTCAATGCAAGCAGACTGCCCAAAGAGGCTGTAAAATCTCCATCCACTGAGACATTAAAAACTCAGTTGAAGAAGGTCCCAAACTGATTTGACTTCAAAGCTGGATCTAATTTCAGTGGTAGAGCTTCCCTTAAGAAGGTAGGTTGTACCGGATGAGGCCCAAAGTACCCTCCAATGCAAGTCTGTTATGCTGCCAGCTATTTTGAGTACTTCTGGTAAGCTTCTACAACATTTAGGCACTTAAATTGAGATGCCTATTAAAACTTACTGATTAACAGTACAGTAGTCTGGAAGCAGATCAGGAAGGATATTGGAAACACTCCCCTCTCCAAATTACAGCAGCCTTTCCATGATTGATGAAGATAGCATGTCAAATCTTCCACTACCTAGAGCATCCACACCAAACAAACAGTCAACAATTCCCCAGCTCATGAGCACAGCCTTTCAGGGTACCTTAGCAGTACTTTCTGAAAGGCATCAGTTGCAGTGCCACATAAACCAAAAGTCAAAAGCAGCTAGACAAAGTACCAGTTTCTTCCATAGTTCACTCATTCTTTCACTAGTCAAAGGAGAGAAAGGCAATAAATTGACTGAGCCCCAGCAACTCCTCTTAAAGGCTTCCAAAAATGGTAACAACATTGTCACTTTTGGCTATGACTGAATTTAAGTTGGCAATTCTACCAACCCTGTGAGCCATCCAGCCCCTCTTGCCTTTCATTTTTTAGGATATGGTTTGATTAGCCTGTCCATTATAAATATGACACAACAGTACCCACAAACATTAGAGAGTTTTGATCATTTCAGCTAAAAACCCCATTCTGGAAGGATTTATGGCTTGGCTGCAAGAGTGGCGTCTGGATGAAACGTGGCATACAAAGTCTCACCATAAGAGCTCAGCCGTTTAATAATAAATCAATTTGGCTATTTTTAAATTAGAAGGCTGAAAAATACAAATGAAGTTTACCATTTGCTGACACATCTTTGATCTCAGAAGGAATGTGAATTCCACAGGCCAACTCTTCAGCTGATGTAAATCAGCATAGCTACACTGGCATCAGTGGAGCTCCAGTGATTTACATGCTACAAATCTGTCCTTGTATTTATTAATGGAATATTTGTAGTTAGCTTTCGGGTCAAATCTTTGCTGTTGATGTAACCTACTGGAATCAATGGGGAGTTGCATACACAAATGCAGAAAAAGACTTAGGTTTCTTTCTCCCCACTCCTGATTATTTAATTTTTAATTAAAACAAAATTGCAGAGAACATGCCTAATGATAGAAACCCAGACTATATGAGGCAGTGCATATCATGGTTAAGACCATAATGAGATTTATAAGGCAGCTGTAGGACATGCATCAATGGCTATTTTTTAGTCTTTATAGACTGATCCATACGGAAATCTGTGCAACTCCTGAACCACGTTTACACCACAAGCCTATATTTTAGTAATTCCATGAAAGGACCATGCCGAAACTTAAAACAGTCTCTGAAAAATAGAGGCCAAAGATTTGGTATTATGTTCAGAACTTTCTGATCCTTTCTCCTCCCTGTCTCTAGCCCCACTATCTCCTACCTATTGCTTGCTTTGTGTTGTAGAAAGGGCTAAACTTTTCTGCCCCTGCTTCTTCAAACTATGCATGTGCAGAGCTTCAGCTATTGAGTCCAGCTAGTGTCAAAGGAACAAGAAAGACAAGGTACTAAAGCCGAAAGCCAGAAGATCCAAGCTCCATTTAAGTGTGTCTCAATTCCCCCTGCCTCACAGGGTAAGTTCTGTCACCTTTTGGCACTGCTCCCGTCCCCTCTGCCTGCCATAAAGCCAAATGGGACTAATGATATTTACTAAACTGTGTGTGGAGCTGGGATTTATGTATGACATATGCTAAACATACCATCTATTTGCATGTTTATGATTGCACATGCCACCATAAATGCAAGGTGGAAGTGCCTTTGCAAATGCATTGTTTTACATAGTTTCTGAAAACTCAAGTATCATCTGGGTTGCTGACCAGACCTTTTAAAAATAGTATTTTGTATTTAGTAAAGCTATAAACACAGAAAATTTACTAACACTCTGTACAAGCAGTGCCTGTCTATCATGGTGTATGCAGAAAGCACTGTAGCATTAATTGGTGCAATGCCCAAGACAGAAACATTTTCTTGTTTCACACAGTACATTTCTTCATTTGCTGAACGATTCAGCTCCTATACAGGTTTAGCTGACCTTTGCTTGATAAAGTCATATTTTAAGCATTTGCTTGTATTTGATATTTTTAATCAGGTTCAAGTCCACTCACTACACATCAGAGCTGAGAATAATGATGCAGATACATGTTTTAGCCAAACGATGATCCTTATAGCGCACACACTTCCCCCAAATCACTCAGTTGTTAACTAAAGTGTAAGAGAATTTATGATGCTAAATAAAACCAGGGGGAAAAAAAAAATGAAAAAAAAAAAAAAAAGATGTTTTAATAAGATGAAAATCCAAATGTTAAAATAATGAGCCATCTGTATGGGTGGCCCTCTCCTGAGAGATGCCAAGAGCTTTACCATCTGTGAAACATTTACCAGCTGTTTCCTTCCTTTTTCGTGAGAACATAAGAAATCCTTGCAGTTGGTGTTTCTAACTGACACATCCTAGTGAAGGAAACAGGTTTGTTCAACGTCAGGGACCTCTCATGAATGCTAGCCTGGCTGGAATTAACCTAATAATATTTTGGTAAGCATCCCTCTTCCCTGTTTCAAAAAGGTATTTCCAAACAATGATCCAGAAGGCCACAAAAAACTCTGGAAAATGGAAGAGGTAGAAAACAGCTCACAAACTGGTTTCAGGAAAAAAGGAAATTGAATATGGAATCTGACTATTGCTTTACTGTTTTGTTGTGGTTTTTTAAAGCCTAATCTGTTTCAGGAATTCAGAATAAATTTGTAACCCATATGAAGCACAAAGACACCTGCAATAAATAAGTGTAACCCAATTCTAGTACTGGACCTTGCTTTCTCTCCTCTGATCATCATTTCACGCACCTGCAAATCAGCATCTCCCTGCAGCTTTTGACCTGATACACACTGTACCTCAGAGCCAGTTTCTTACTTGGGATCCTTAGATCAGACAACCATGCTCTGAAAGACTTTAGTTTATGGTAGACATAGATCAAAGGCTACAAAATACAGACAAGTTTAATTCGTGAAAGGATATATTGGCTTATATTTATTTATATCCTGATGTGCTGTAGCCGTAATTGCACAACATTTAATTATTTCCTTAGTGTTCTCTTATTTCATTAAATATGCCAATGTGAAATGAAGAGAATATAATTTAAGAAGCAGAATTAGCTCTTAAATTCCAAGAGAATGAAATTTGCCCATAGGAGTGATAAAGAGAATTTCTATAAAGTATTCAGTTATGTTTTAAAAAGTTAATATTTCCAAGACACTTGGGAAGTGAGTTGGGGGGAAAAAAGGAAAGTAAAATCAGCATCTGATCAAGTTGATAGCCTATGTAGTTGTGTAAAGAGCAGTATTTGGTTAGAATTTATATGCCAGACACCATGATCTCCTAAACTTCACAATTATGAAAATTGTGACAGACATGAAAGAAGACACATTACTGTATACAATGCTCTAGCAACACCCACAAATCCAAGGCCATTTTTCTCAATAAAAGTTTCCTCTCCCTTCCTAAAAAGGGAACATTAGCCATAACATGAAGAAATGAAAGAGGCTTGTCATTTCTCATGTGGGGATGCACTGAGACACGAGTGAGACCACCATTGACTGGAGCAGCCAGCATTGTGAGCATCTCAGGACAGATTTCTGACAAGGCACCCAGAAAGTCCCTTTTTTCTTGCAGGGGAACATACCTTGCACAAACTGCAGAGCTGCACTGAACCCACAGAGCACAGAGCTCACATGTTAGCGGTACATAATAAAGCAGCCCCAAAACCTTTTCAGCTTATACCTATCAGAGTGCAACCTCCATAACCAGCTCAACAATTTGCATTTTCCAAGAGCTAAGTACAAAAAGCTTGTCTCCATATGTGGGATATCTATACCATGAGTAATGCTGCAAAGCATAACCTTTACAATTCAGTTAGGTAGCACCAGAATAAGAACAAGGCAGCATACAGTGGGCACTGTCAACATAAACACAAGGAGACCCTTGGGTAGTTATCCTGCCAGGATCTACAATATAAGAGCACCAGAACTCTGCACAACACCAATATCTGCAAAAACCATCATCGGAGTTGCTCTGCATCTTTCAGCAGTGAGCTGTAAGCCAACAGATCACACCATGGTCCACAGAAAAATTCTGCTCCTTGAAATCTGCACTGAATCTGAGTTAGCCAACAGGAGCAACATGTAGCTGATTTCCTGCACTGCAGGTTCTATTCAGAGCATAGTTCAGTTCAAGCATTAAACTTGCTTCTGTACACATAATGCTTCTTTCATCAATAGTGGAACATTTATCTTTAAGGTAAAAAAAATCCACTCAAAAGCAACACTTTGAAACTACCAGCAAATGGAATAAAAGGGCACTGGGCAGCTCAAAGGAGTGAATAAGTCTTTCAAAACACAACTAAACAAACACCTCAAACTAAGGATAGACATAAGTAAAACTGAAAAAAGGATATTCTAAAGGTCTTCAGGACTGGCTACAGTCGTGTATTAGATACTTCATTTATTATGACACCAGTTGAATGTGGAAAGATGCAGACATAAACCTGTGGTTCCAATTTTTCTCTATAATTTCAGAAATCATATATGAAAGTAAATTGCATCAGAGTTTCAGATACTTTTTACTAAGCCACTTTGAGTACAATGAAGCATCGCCCTACAGCTACCAAAAAAATCAAAATATAAACTACAGCATGGATGTTAAGCAAGCACGAATGAAAATAAAGGAATCATTGAATCATTTCTATCCTCTTGTGCAAACCAACTTCCCCAGTTTAGCATCCATACTGTCAACAAGACAACTGGCTCTTCTCATGAAAATGAAAACTCAGAGCAAAGAATAATGCAAGGCATTTGCTAGGCACCCTCCCAATAATTTTAGAACTGTTTCAAACACTGAATGATACCAAAGAGTTTATGATCTGCTCTTTAAAGAGGAGCAACAAGGTTTGGTACTCGCACAATGTTTTGTAACATAGTTATATAACTTTCAAATGAATCTATCTGTTACCAGAAAACCTGAAGTCTTATAAAAATGGTGACAATTGAGTTTTGTGCAATCCTTGAAAAGTCAGTCCTGGAAAATATCAATATTTATTCCCAGAGACAGTGAGGAATGAAGTAATACAGAATTCTTTTCAGGCTGATATATTGATGTTTGCCCCAAAACCAGCCTTACGGTACCATAGGCTTTATATACTTTAACTGTTATAAAAACTTGGGAATACAGGATGGCATAAAAAATGTGGGTTACTTGAGTGTTACCTGTTCAAAGAAGCAGCTTCTTCTGAGGTCAAGTGATTTTCATTTATTATTATCTTCTAGTGTCCTGAGCCCACAACAGCATCTACACTTCCACCACTTCCACAATGTTTTTTGTATGTGCTTAAAAAGGAATCAGGAAAAAGCCAACACTGTTTGCATCACACCCTAGCACGGGAATAAGGTCATTGGCAGGGCAGACCACGTATGTGTAAAGTTTACATTGCAGATATCTTCACTGGTTTGCTGAAGTGCTCATAATTTCAGGCACTCAATACTTTTCAGCTTTGTGAGTCTAGAACATATGCAATTAATCAGAAAGCCATTACCAACAACAACAAAAAAAGTAGAGGGTGGGTAGGTGTATGAAATCCTGCATATCATTTAGGATTTGTAAAAAAAACACAGCTCAATCTGCTATTTAAGACAAAGAATAGCCAGGTTTTAAAATTAAGCAATCTTTTGTTGTTGCTACTTTGAGATCTCTCAGGGTGCTTTTTCCAAGGTTTTAAATGCCTTATATGGCATTAAGCATAGTATATGCATTTGTGTGCGTACATTAACCCATTTTGTTCTTGCTTCCAGTTCTAGGGAACAAATATTGTTCTGAACAAAGCCCATCTGAATGCTACCCTCCCACAGGCAAACAAGGAAAACCTGACTTTAATTTCAAAGTACCTGTATAACTGAGCAAGTTTTAGCCTTGCTTTTCTGTTTTTGAAAGCCAGCAGTTTTAGCAGTTTGTATTTCTAAATGACATCAGTTACAGTGCTCAATGTACAAATTCTAGATTATAAAAACGGTTTGTAACCACAGCCTCTTTTCTGTGCTCCTGGAAATGCTCCGACTGCTACAAGGTTCACAGCAGGTTGGTAAGAATGTGACAGAATGGGCTCCAAGTAACACCAAGGTGACACGGGTAGGGTTACTGATGATTTAGTGGGCTGCACAGTGCTCCTAGTTAGTAGGCGTTTGAGATATAAACTCAGAGAATCCAAGCACTCAGCACAGCTAAAAATTCCATTTTAGTTGTTGGAAGAGTAGCTGTGCTAACCAGAGTATCCTGGAAGGTCTCCAGCACAGGTAACTGCATTTTGTTTTGCAGATTCTGCCTCCAGTTCCAATTAGAAAATGCATTCCTCATTTTTTTGGTTTGTGCCACTCCCATGACAGGGGGGGAACAAAGGCAACAGTTGACACTGATTGTTTCTTTGACACACAGGTGGAAAAAATGGGCTTGCTAAGTAGGTAATGGTGATTATTAACATTTTAGATGGAGATCACTGAACAGTTCGCTCAGGGACAAGTGGTACTCTGCCATGAAACTGGAAGAGGAACCATTGTCAGTATAAGGCAAAGAGAAACAAAGGCTAAATCCAAATACTGGGGCTGCAGCACTACAGAGCTCTAAGCATATCAAGTGATCAAGAACTAGGTAGCACTAACAATCAAGGAAAGCTCCTGTTCTTTCTCTCTCTAGTTCTAGGTAACATGTCCATCTTACTGCACAGTGCTCAGACAAGAATTACCACTAATCAAGAGAAGAACAAACTCAGACCCTGTATTTTTAAGTTTGCTGGGACAAATGGCTCTGCAAACCTTTTAAATCCTCATGCATCCTCTGCAATCAATGACACTGAAGTGAGTCACTGACTTCCAGTGGATGTGTTGAAGACTGAGCAAACTATCACATCCATACACAGAGAGCAACTTTGCTCCAGCATTCCTGCCCAGCTGGAGATTTCAACCATGGAAGTGCTTTGGAATTGCTCTTGACCAACAGCTTTCATCAAACAGAAATGCTACTGTACTTTTTATATGTTCGAATACACATAAAAGTATCATCTTTCCTTGTCCAAAGGGTCCTCTAAAGCTATAGGACAGGGGTAATAACATGCATGTAGGCAGGTTGACATCTCTTCATGCACGAGGGCATTTCTTCATATTGTTTATCTGAGTGACCAAAATGAAGCTCTTTGAAAAAGATCCTCCACAAGCATTTCTGGCTTTCCTGACCCTGCCCTTCTCCTGATGGTATAATACTTCTGATCTTGTGTATCTTAACTCTTCCATTGAGAGTCTTATGCTGATTCACAGACCAGGTGCTGTGTGGGTGGGTGCTGTGTGGGTTTCCCCTCTGCTCAGATGCCTGAACTACAAGAGCTAAGCATCACGTTCAGCCAGGCCCGAACACCCTTTGAGCCAAGATTAACAATCTGTGCCAAACTATGGAGGCAGCCTGGGATCAAAATACCTCTTAAAAACGTTTGTTAATATCTAGTTATATAAATAGTACAAATCTGTCCATTAAAAAAAAAAAAACCCTCTCTTAATCACTTCTGCACTCAAACTCACACCACATCTGTCAATGTCATTGAACAGTAGATGCTCATCCTTGATCTCATACTACTTCATTATTGCTTAACTCCACTAAATACAATGGAAGGCTTCAGGAATCTCATCAAAAGAAATATGCATATTTTTTGGCACTTCCTTAAGAATTTATTTGTAAGCTAGGAGTAGCTGCTGTTTTCCAGTGAAGATCTACTTTATAGCCTTTGTTTCAGTTTATTAATTGTCCAATCTCAACAGCGTGCTGGGATCTTCTGGAGAGGCACTTGGTCATAGTACCAGCATATTTCTCATCAGCTGAATCCCCCCCAGCTTCTTAAGAGGAGGAAGACACCTCAGTTTAGCATCTGAACAGGATTTCTGAAACACTCTAGACTCCACCAAAGTCCTTGTGTACCTCACCATTGTCAATCTTCATGGGCTGTCAGTCTCTTTACCGAGTCTTTGGTAAAAACAAATACAGGAACCAATGTAAAATTCAAATAGAACTGGGAAGTACATTTGTGTCAGATTGCCTTGAAACCTACTGCAGCTTTTTGCAAAACTATACCCATGTTCTCCCAAGTTCTTGGGCACATCTGGAGTTTCACAGTTTTGGATCAAACCAGATGACAGCAGTCTGTCAAAAGACAGCCAGAAGCCCATCAAGCAGATATGCAAAAGAATTAAATGAAGAAAACTCTTTTGAACCCAAAATAGAATTTTCTGTAACACAGAAATAGGTCTTTTTCCAAACTTCCTTTCATGGAAAGGATAGAAAGTTAATTCTCTCTGTCTGAAAGCAACACATTGACTTTACCGATGACAGTCTTTAGGAACTGAAAGGCAAGAACATTTACTACTGGCTGTAATATCATTTTATGCATGTGAAAGTAGTGTTCATCTTGTGTGTGATGAGCAGATGAGACTGAAACCACAGCAGGATTTGTGGTCATCTGGGTGGGGGGACCCAGTTCTGATCCAAAAGTTTTACATCTTAGATACAGAAAATCTTAATGAGCTCAAAACACTGATTCAAAGTTAAAAACAACCTGAGCTTGCTCAGGAAGGGCTTCTGGCTTGCTGTGAAAGATGGTGGTTCAGAGCATTGTGCTTGGCCTCCAAAATTTAATTGTACCTAAATTAAGACTGAAAGCTGATCAGGTTGGATTCGAGCCTAGCGGGATTCTGGACAGCTCTGTCCTTTGCTAATAATTTTCCAAACTGATTTTTGGCAATACTTTTATTTTTGCCCCCAGTTTCCCCTGCAAATGAGCAGTGAAATTCCAAGGGACACTATCAGGAGTTAAAATCACTCAGTATATATTTGCCAGCGCATGCAGTGTTTATTTTTAAACAGTGCCAAAAGTGTTTATAGATAGAAACAACAGGACAACCCATAATTAAGTAACTGTTTCTGCTACATCTGCTATTTAGCAACTTGAAGGAAAATAATTTCCCAACAACAAATAGGAATGGTCAAGAAAGCTCTCAAGTTTAGGCCCATTATTACCATATAAAACAACATATTAGTTGCTTAGCTACCAATCATAAAAGAAGCCCAATTAAAAATGAAAGAATCTTAACTAGCTGCATGGAATATAAAAGTGAAAAGTTAAAAGCTGTCAGGTGGTTAGTGGAGAGAATACTGAGAAGTGATTGACAAACTGGGCTTGCTTTGCTTCAAATTTGGCTTTGATTCAATAAATGATTGACACGCTGATGTCGTCTGAAATAGCAGATTGTACTTTGGAGAGGCTATTTAGCAGCCCATTGATTGACAGGTTACTAAAATTGTCCCATGGACAGAGGTAACCAAACAGAGCTATATTTTGACAGGTGGGCTTTTTTTTTTTTTCTTGCTTTTTTTTTTTTTCTTTCCTTTCACCTGTATTTACTATACAGTTTATATTAAAAGCAGAAGTAGAGAAAGGCCCATAAAAGTGTCATTCAATTTCCATGAAAATGGCTTGATGTCTCCTTTTGTGATACTGTTCCACAAAACTAGAATTCCATTCCCCCATTAAGTATCCTGCTTTTTATGGAAGACTCTTCAAGCCAAGCTGAGCAGCCTCAGACATTTTTTCAGAGGTGAGACATACTCTGACCATGCAAAATGTTTGGCCATTTTGTACACCAAGCACCCTCATCCTTGCAAGGCAGGAACAGGTAATGTAACCAAACATGCTTCCTAACCAGCACTTGCTAATAAGGCTTGTTTCTGAGTGTCTCCTTTTTATTCCTAAATTTCCAGTTAGGAATGATGCTGCCTACTTTGTCTCTCAGTTTTTATTCTTAACATTTTAGACTTCCACAAAACTTTGATGTTTCTGATCTGCTTCTTTTGTGACTTTCAGTGATTTACACAGAATGATCTTTGGAATGTGTTGTTTGTGATCCACCAATTAAAAAACCCCTAACATTATTTAACCCAAAGAAGCTTGCACATTGCAGACAAAATACCAAGGATCAGCACTTGCATTTAGGCACAAGCCACCTAAGTTCAGTATCTGAGTTTGCAGGTTACACTCCACTTACAAAGTGAGAGATGGTTTCTTTCAAAGCTCCTTCACAGCACATCTTTAAACCAGACTACACAAGAAAAAAATACTACTGATAATCACACACCTGACAGAGGCACATACATCCCTTTCAGTGGCTTTGGCATTTCAGTTAAATTTTCTGTGCATTGTTTATTAAACAAATGTGCTTAGTATATGTCAGCTGTGTTCCTTCATCTTTACTGACATTTAAATAAAAAAAATCCCAGTATGGCTCCATGGTGACATGGTAACAAGTTGAAACAGAGAGTGTTACATGGTGCTAGGTGCCTCAACTTTCCCTCAACTTTCCCCCAATCATTATCAGAGACAAAATACCAGCACCATTTTAACTCCCGTACATATTATTTTAGCCCCCATATTATTTTGCAGATACATCAATGATGCCAATTGCCACCATATTTTTTTTCTCCTATAAATAACAATAACAAATAATTACATCAATAAAAGAAAGAACAGACCTACACCACACAAACACAGGCATAATGGATAGCATACATCCCAAAACCATGGTGACTGGGTGCTTTATAATGAAATTATCCAGACTGGCAGGGGTGTTTGCATACTTCATCAAATCCACACTACCAGAGCAGCTTTAGACCTAAACATCTATGCCTTTACCTTGCCTTCTGCTCAGGGGAAGCAGCTTTTAACCCAAAGTTTCCTGTAGATGTTTATCAGGTTTTGTCAGCTCTGTAGTATATTTTCACAGTTTATCTGCTCTCTTTATTTGGATGGCAACCCAGTCTTTAAAAGGGTGAGAAAAATACAGCATCAAAGAGCTCCCAATATTTACTTACCTGCCTTTGAAAGTAGCCTGGCCTCTCCTATCCCCTCAGTGCTTTCAAGAGAGGAAAGATGTTCTACTTTCCAAAGGAAAACTGCTTCTGCCTTCTTTTTGTGCCTCCTCCAGAAGACACAACCTCTTAGCTACTGGCAGCTAGCAGACAAGACCTTTCTAAGTGTGAATTTCATATGGGCACAGGATTCCTTAGAACCATTGCTCTTTAAATGAAAGGACCAGATGCAGTCCTTTTCATTCCCCTCCTTCTCACTTACGGTGGTACACAGTCATTTTTTTGATTCACCAGAAAAAAAAAACCCAAACCCTACTATAATCTTAAAATTTTTCCTTTGCAGTAAGGTATTCAGCAGGTTTGCAGGCACTGCATGAAACATGTCTGGTTTACAATTTGAACATTCAGAGCATACTTTTAAAAAATTGATTAAAACATACTTGGCAATGAAACATGGTATTTTAGGAAAAAAGTTCTGGAAGAGCACTTCTTGATGCTGCTTGTTCACCCTAAAAATGGCATATTCAGGTTTTCTTTTTTTTTTAATTTTTTTTTTCCCAGTAATGTCTTTTTTTTTTTCCCAAGAACTGTTTGAAGGCTACTATCTGTTTCCTGTCCAGTTCCAACTAATTGTTTTGGTTTTTTTTTTTAATTCTACATATGTTATTTTTTAATAGAAAACAAAATAAATCCACTAGTCCAATATGCCTGCTGATCAGGAACTTAGCTCAAAATTCACTGCAGAAAATAGGAGGTTTGTGGATTGCTGCGTGAACAACTTTCAGATCAAACTAATTCAATTAACTGAATTTGTTGGTTTGATTGGGAAATGGCATTACAGTGTTGCTGTTCCTATTTCTGGGGAAAAAAAAAAAAAAAGTGGCATGTTTATTGCTGGGTTTTTTAACTGGAGATTTGTTGTGATTTAAAGAAGGAAAAATCAGTTCCTAAAATGAGAGCTTCCAGGCTGTTTCAGTCTGCAGTAGGTTTGCAAGACTGAATTATAAATTCTGGAAATAGGATGTCATAGTTAAAAAATGCATGGTGAGCTGTATGTATAGTTCTGAATGAGATCTTATGTGATATTTCAGCTGATGACATTGTGATGGAAGATGAACCACAGATGTGGCTGGAGAAGGTAGCTGCAGCCAGAGCAGTGCAAGCCATTGCACTGTTTTAAATTCTCGTTACTTGGCCACAAAAGATTATTTTTTGCAGTTAGATGGGTGTTCACAATCAAATACCTTTCTTGCAGCCAAAGGGTGAATCCTTTATCTGAAGATTAGAAGGCAAGAGACTCTGGAAATGCTGCCTGCTGTTACTCAAAGTATAAATTATTAGCAATATCAGGATTTCATCCCAGGAGGTGAAATTTAACCTTCTCTACCACAAAACTGGAGTAACTAAACTGTGTGCAGAGAAATGCTTGAAAGGAGGGAAAACACATTTTACCCCAGTGCTGCTGTTCTACCTCTTTGTAGGGAAAAAGACTGTTACACAGTGTGGCAAGGAACAGTTCTACAAAAAGCCTCAAATATATGTTCTATAAACAAACATGTATTTGTCTAAGTGTGAAAAGCCCACAGAAAAGAGTTCCTTTAACTGACCATGAACACACAGGGGAAAATTACAAAGACATAGTCACAAAATGAGATACAACTAGAAAGGAACATAATAAGAAGTGTTTGGTAAGTGCCTTCTCTGTGCAGGAAAAGACCTAGGAAAGATTACATCTGTCACTCAGCAAAAAGAGAAAGCTTTTGACAGATCACCCTAAGAAAGCCTCTTTTACTTTCATCTTTGCTACAGGAATCAGCTGTGATCAGATTGCAAAAATAATCAAGACCAGTGCCAGAATAGTGGAAGCTCTGGCTACAGTAAGAAGAGTTTTGTGAGCATTCAGAAAGCACATATATAAGGTCAGGCCACTAAACTCATCTTAAAAGAATTTCAGAACTATCCGTGATCATCCCTGAAGGCCTGTGAAGGACCAGTGGTTTACAGAAAACTCAGACCTGTGCAAACACAGCAGCTGCCTTTGGGTGGAAGGGCAGGAAGGGACCATTGGATCATCTCACCTTCCATTCGTGTGAAAACACTGGAACAAAATAAACTATCCATGAGAACCCAGAATAATGGTTTTGGAGGTGAACAGAAGATAAACATGAATTTATTCAGGGGATATTATGTCAAATCTACCTAATTCCACTCCATGAGAGTGTGACAGTTCTTGTGGACAGGGAAGTTACGTATCTTGATTCTGCAATCTTTTACCACTGTCTCACACAGCAGTTTCATACAGGAGAGCTACAGAATATCCTCCAGGTGATGTTACTGGAGGGGGCTGGAAGAGGTCAGGAAATCATATTCCAAAATTATACCTTGATGGCCCATTGTCAGGCTGGAATTACGTCTGGAATGAGTCCTGGATCCAGCAATATCCAATACTTTTATTACAGAAAATATTTTGCATTATATTTGCAGATGGTACCAAGCCAGGGGGAACAGCAACAGGCTTTGAAGGCAGCATTGTAATACAGAATGATCTTGACAAATTGCAGGAACAGTCTGAAAAAATAGGATGCAATTCAAGATGAATCAGTGCAAAGTTGTCACTGATGCATAATCAGCTGTTCAAATATAGGATGGGGACAACTGATTACAAAGCAGATCTGCAAGAAAGCATCTGGGGTTACAGTGAATCAGAAGCTGCACATGAGTCAACAGTGTCATGCCATTGCAAAAAGGGCATATGTCAAACTGGGACATATAAACAGGAGTGTCATATGTTAGACATGTGAAGTAATCCCACTTGGTGCTGGGAAGATTTCAAACTCAATACAACATCCAGTTTTTAGCACTGCACTTCAAAACATATGTTGTCCAGCCACAGAACAATGGAAATAGTGCCAGGTCCAGAAAACACAACCTGTGAGGAATGATGGAAGAAGTTGGTGTTTTTTGGTGAGTAGATGTGGTAAGTCTTCAAATACATATAAAATTGCTGCAAAGAGGAAGGAAAACGAACTGCTCTGCATTTGCTTTGAGAACACCATAAAAAGAAGCAAGACAGGCTTTCAAAAAGTATTCAATAATAGGAAAATTTTCCCATGGTAAGGCAACTAGAACAGATTGCCCAGAGGAACTGGTGAATCTGCACCATATTGGTCAAATGTGCCTCAAGTGTGAAACACCATAGTTAATCCTGTCACTGTGCAGAGAGGATGCCACCAGATCGCTTACCAAGGTACCCTGCTTTGTGTAAGGAATCCTCAGTCTGTCTGTCAAGCTGATTCTTCCAAAATTGTTGTAATCCACATTTTTTTCTAAAGATTTTTTTCCCCAGTAATTCTGAAAAAGAAGGAAGAAAACACTGAAGCTGGCAATAATACTACATACTGAAAAATTTTCATGTATCAAACCCAAATAATTTCTATCTTCTTTTGCTTGTTCAACTTGTCAGAATTTCCAGGTTTTCCTTCTCAGAAGTGGTAGGCAAAGCGTGAAGGGGATCATGAACTCTGAGATTAATTTCATTCAAGATGAGTTATGTACCTACATATATATATAAGTTCTAGAAAAACAAATTAAAAATAAGGAAAGAAAAAGCCCCTACTTTTAATTATCAGCATAGCAGCCACAGAAAGAAAATGAGACAACAAAAGTAAAAGACATTCCAAGTAACACAGCTGAGTTTGTTGTGACTACTCATGATGGGGACTGTTATCAAAGTCAAGTACACGAAGCATATTTGGCCCTTTAGTGAGTGCAGAAATGTCTGTAAACTTTACTGTGAAGCACAAATCACATACATTATTTTGAACGTCAGATCAAACCCACCCCAAAGCTATAGCAACAGAAGATTTTCACTGTCCCATATCAGACTACTTGTTCCATGTAATCCTCACCTAGACAAGAAATTGCAAAACCTATAAGAACATACCTAGTTGATTGTATATTGCTATATTTGGGGAGGGGCAAGAAAATTCTTTCCAGATCCCAGTGGGGAATTCAGCTCATGCCCTCAAGCATGAGATTTGATTACTCTTTTTTTTGAACATGCATAACTGCCATTGCTATTACTGGTCATAACATTTTGTCAGGAAAGAGAAATATTATTCTGCAATGTAATAAAAATAGATAAAATTCAATATAGTTTCAGAATCATTTGCTGCATTTCCAAAGTAAACATTAAACACCCATCAAGATTATTCCATTGGATAAGCCAAGGAAGCCTCCAGTGCTATCTGTTCATTTTATTATCTCTAATTTTCAAGTGTGCAAAAATGCTTTCAGTAAATATTATGGGTTCTTCCTGTGCTAAAAGAGATGCTAAATGACCTTCACCAACTTAGTTATAAATAACAGAAGCAGGAGCACAGAAATGCTGTCTAGTTTCAGCTCTATTCAAACCAATCAGTGAATTCTGACCAGTGAATAAAAATGGACACCAGATTCTGCTTGCTTTTTTCCCCTGCCTTCAGAATCCCACCCCAGTTCCCTCTTGAAAGGCATTCTGTTCTGTCAGCCATAATGGCATTTGCTGGTGGAGACAGGAAGCCATAAATCTGTAGGGTTCCTCTCGACCAAGCCTTGTTAATGCTCCCATTTATCACTGAGGATAGGGTGCCATCTCAGTAGTGCTCTACTCAGAAGTCCATCTTCTCAATTTCCCCTTCCCAAAGGAGTAACCATTTAAAACAGTGACTTTCTCATCTTGCATGTTGAGCCTGAAAACACCACTGATACAAATACCATACCCCGTGTGTAGCATTTGGATTTAAGCCATGACTGAAGAACAATAGCTGCTACTTGCTGGTCCCAGACTACACTGAATCACTGCTTTGCTTACATCTAGAGCTTCTCTCTTTTCAACTTGCACAAAAGTAGCAGATCCCAGTTGGAGAGGTTAAAATCTATCAGACTCTGTCATTTGCACAGCCCTACACCCCCCAGTGCCCACTAATGTCCCAAGACATTATGCTATGTCTCACGGTTCAGGAGAACTGTTAATAAAACGCCCCTCTGTTAGAACAGTATTTAATACACAATTCTTCCTCATAAATAAGCTATCTTAATCAAGTGCAGCATCTTTCTGTGCAGCTGAGGAGGAGATGAGAAACAAAACCAAATAGTAGTATTAGGAACCAATGTGCAGAAGCAGAAGGGCTCAAAATCACAAATCAAAGTGGGATGAAACGTGCAAATAAAATCCTTGTTTGCCACCCTGCCCCTATATCACCTGATCCAGGTCCAGTGCTCCAATTACAAATTAGATAGTCTGTCACTTCTCATCACAGTGCCAGGATAATTATCCCACTGCTATGTGGATGCTATGGCCGTTCTTGGTCCCGTGCTTACACCTGCCTGAACTGGAGACCAACTAGAAATCCCTTGGTGTGCAGCAACAGGATTTTACATGTGCTGCACACACATATAAGAGGTCTATGCAATTCCAGCTGATCCAAGCAGAGCTGTTCACTTCTGAGTGAGTTATGCTAGGCAGAAGTGGAAAAATGTGTATTTTATAGTAGTGCTATCCTATTTTATCTTTCAAACTAAGCATTTGCTTGCACCAATAAATACTTTAAAATTGCTTATAAAAATTGCTAGAACTCATATAGGGAAGGCTATCAAATAATTTAAGCTAAATCATTTAGGTGGCCACTTTCATAAACACAATCTTGTAGTAGGCTGCTAAATACAAAGGTCACTTAGGGGTCTTCCCAGAGAAACTCATTCCCTGCCCGATCTGCAGGACTGCAGTTTGCAGATCGCCGGTGACACTGGCTATAACACAGCGGCTCTTGCTGGTGCTTTGTTACAGAGCCTAATCTTGCAGATTGATTTTATAGCCATGTAAATTATTCCTATTAAGCCAACAGCTTCCTTAGAAAGACAGAAATGCCAAAACAGGGAAAAAAAAAAAAAAAAAAAAAAAAACTCAATAACAAACTCTGGGATTAGGTTATGACGTGGTTCAAAACCC